>JAPJBO010001830.1:0-28154 GCA_030068145.1 Diplonema papillatum
ACAGGGGAAAACTGTCGATGGTGATAAGTGAAAGTCTTGGGTAAGAAGCACACATCAGTTGGGAAAATAGAGTCTCGGAGGTCGTAGTATATGGGTAGGGGAAACGACTCTTTGAAAGAACTCCATTCGTTAAAAGCAGCCCTTGTTTGCAATGCGGAGAAATGGAGGAATGCTTCAAATTGGGAGAAGGACAGATTGGGGGGACCTTTGCAGGAAGAGACGACACAGCTCTCGAAGCTTCTGAAGGTGTCTTCCGCGGCATTTTGCGCTCCATAGGAGCGTAAAGAAGTTTTATTTGGCATGCGGGACGATACTTCGCAAATTTGATTGAGTGTCTGTGTGGTACTTTCGCGTAGCACTTTGCTATCTCGAGCTACCTTCGCTAGAACAGATTCTTCACTGTGGAGCCGATGTGAGATCTCCTTCAGACGACTAACAGCAACTTCGGGCGATCCTACCACTAAGTGTGTAGTCGGCAAAGCTTGGAGCAGCGAAGCAGGTTTGCTCGGGTTGCCCTCTACATTGTCCCTGCAGCCGCCAGGTGTGCATGATGCAGGGTCTTCTGCAGTTCCCGCTGCAACAAATGAGGTGATAGTGTTCTTCCAGCTTACACACAGCGGCTCTGTGAGGCCTGCGACCAGACAATGCTGCTTCCATATGAGTTCGTCATCAGCGGTAGTATGCCAAACTCTGCACACTCGCGATGCCACAGCCAGTGTGTTCAATGGGAGGTACATAAAAAGCAGCCGAACAACATATGGCGGCAGGGATCGCAGTGCTCTGCAGGTTATTATGGGCTCTCTGCCGCTGCAGCAATGTGCAGGCATCGGCTCCACCGTCCAGGTGTCATGGTTGTTCTGCCTCAGCACCAGATGCCGTGCTTGGAGCGATGGCATGCTGGCCATGACCTTGACTGATGTGTAATGTGTTCAGCGTTGCTGACCTGAAACAGTGTGGGTTAAGATCAAAGTCACTGTGGGTCTGTATCCTGTTATAGACTGCCAGCGCCAGCCAGCTAGCTTGCTTAAAATTGGCCGGTGGCCTCATAAATCTGGTGGTCCGAAAACCCTCGGTTGCAGCACTGTTGCAGTCTGTCCCGGGGCCAGGGCCTCGCCTGGCTGGACACCTTTCTTGCCCTTGGGCAGATGCGGGGTGAGGCAGGGCGGAGGGTGACTGAGTTCTGGGGAGAATAGAGGAGGCCCGAGTCGAGGTGCGTCCGGAGGGAGGCGGTAGGCTGTGAGAGGCTGCGCCGGTGGCACGGCGGTGGACGTAAGGCAGGGTGTTCGGATGCGACCTCACTAGTGCCCATATCAACTTGAAGGAGATGTTGGCGCTTGCAGAGGGACAGTGGTGCTGGACTCCGAGGACGACGACGTGCAGTGGTTGGCGCGCTTGCGAAAGGGAGGTCATCATCCGTTATGGCGAATCGTGTGCTTTCCCGGAAACTGCGCATTGCTGAGTGTAGATGAATTACCCTGTGCTCGCAGTGGGTCCCGTCAGCAGAGCAGTTGGTGGATCCATACACTCGCGGTGTGCTGCTACTAGACTTCGTATGCCATTGTTTGCACCATTGTTTGAGTCCAGTGGGCGGCTGCACTTGTGCATCGAATCGCTTTGCATCGATATAGCCAACCTTGAGCTTTTGTACTGTAACGATAGAAGGTGCAAGACAGTTTTTGGCGCGCGCCTTTCTTGGTCGCTCGGGGCCGTCCCGATCGTCCAAAAAAATTCGAAACTGAGCTCGTCGAAAGCGGACATTCCAGAGCCGGCAGATTAAGCATCGCTGGGCTTGAAGGCTGCCGGCCTTGCGTGACTAAGCGATGAGGATCATTCATCGAAGCCAGTGCCTTCTTCCAGTCAGACAGACTGCCATGAACAGTTGTACAAGACCCTGAGAATATGCGAAAGAAAAAATGTCACCAACTGTATTGATGTAGATCACTTGCGAAGATACTGCAATAGTGAGGGTTAGACGCTAGGAGCAGAACAGACCTGCCGTTGGCTCGCTTTTCTGCGCTATGAGTCGCGCGCAGTCCCCTTAAGAAGTAGTGCGCTCGGGCAAGCAGCAGCGGCCGATGCCAAAGACACCTCCTACAACAACACGCCCACCTAGTAAGGGTCGATATCTCGTTCGTTAACAGAATCAACCTGACAAATCACCAACCAGGAGCAGCCATGCACCACCACACAATGCATTGAGAGCTCTTGACCGTCCTGACCTAGTAAAATTCCTGTTGAGTCAAAATGGTTTAAGTTCGCAGAGTGCACTCGTTTTGCTGATCGACTGTACACAGGAGATGTGGGTTCGCAACACTTCGCAGTGCACACGTGCGCAGAAGGACCGCTACCCGCAGCATCTCGGGCAGAAAACATTAGAGTCTGGCAAACATGAGCGGAGCTTCGAACTACTTTTCATGGTAAAGTGTCGTGGAGCTGTGGTTTTTGCTGAAGGAATGTTCTTGAACTTCTGAGCCCTCGCACCAACTGCCGAGACCGTGCTTGCCGACCCCTACAGAAAGTGTGTGTCAAAGCCGAGCACATTAGCCGCTCCGCTGGTGCATCAGAGGGACACGAATAATCCAGAAGCCTATTGACGGCCCTACGCGAGAATTGGGTTGAACGACTTTCCGGCTGCCTGCCACTTTGCCGCGGTGTCATTGTAGAGTTCTTCGCTCCAGCCATATGGACGAGTGGGGCCTTCGGACTCAACTTCAAACCCTCGAGTCAGCAAGTCTTCGAGGAGATGCTTGCAGTGTTCGTCTCCCCAGCACACGGCTATCGTATCGCCGCCAGGAGAGTCATCATAGTGCTGCAAAGGTTCGTCCAAGAACCCGCGCAGCACTTTGGCGCAGTGGTCGGACCGCCCGTCCGTGATAAAAAATCGCTGGTCGACAGGGTCTTCGATGGCAAGAATGCGATCGCGGGTAACATCGCTGTTTTTGGCTTTCAACGGAGTTCTGCAGAGAAGCCTTGCCTTGAAGTAAAGCTCTTGATGTACCAGATTCAGCTCAGCTGGGGGTGGGTATTGCACATAACTGCTGGCGAACAGGGCTTCTTCATCTTTTGGATCGTAGTGGGCGTTGTCCGCCACTTTTTGAATCAGATGGGAACGCAACTCATCATCCGATGCAATGCGCAGAGCTGCCGTGTCTTCCTGCTTGAGCTGGTCGACGCTGTCCAAGACGCCTTCCATGAGGACCAGATAGTACTTGTTTTGTGTCACTTCTTCGAGAACGGAGTCGTAGAACTTCGATGATGCAATATGTTGCATCGGGATCAATGCCACGCGCCGACCGTTGGTGTTGCGGAGGTTGATCTGCTTACTTTCGAAGCCTTGGAACAGCTTTTGATCGATCGCATCAAAGAAGTTGCCAGCTGCAGTTGTCGAGCAGGATCGTCGCTGTTGACGTCCAAAAGATTTCAACGGGATGTAACTCTGTTCAACCCTGTGCTGCGGTCTTACAAGCTGCGCGACACATCCTGCGGCTGAGTGACGCAAGCAGGCAAAGGTGTGTCGTTGCATTGCCATCCTTCCGCCCCCCTTGTAACGGCCTGTATCGAACAACAGTTGACAAATCCGCTTTTGCAAGGTTTGATCCGAGACTTGATTCACTAGTTCTTAGTTACTGTCAGCCTTGCAAGCGTGGTTGAAACAGGCAAACAAAGAGAGGATATGAATAAAAGACTGTGCAAGCTCACTTGAGCTTCTGTCCAAACAGCTTTGATGCGTTTTGACAAGATGTAAGGCGCCCCAATTCCAGTACTGCCTAGAAAGACAGTCGTAGAACTCGTTGGGAGGGTGGGGGTGGGCAAACAAGTTTGGCAATGGCACGCTTCGTCGGGATGCTGAGCTCATGGAAAGTGTGTTCGTTGGCAAGTCGTGCTGCGGGGGGCGTACACTAGGCGGTGAGGCGACAAACCCGTCGTAAATGGCCGGGTGCCAGGCCGAGTGAAATTGGACACAAGTTGACCGTGCCTGAATAAATATTGTTACGACACGAGCGAGGAACTAATGTTCAGGCCGGCACACTGTTAAAGATTCCGCTCTGAAACAGCTCGTTGTAAGCTTGAGGGTGGACTTCTTCTGAGAACATGCCAATAGAGACGTACCGTTCGAGACAATGGCGTACATGCGGGTTGCGAACAGCGCCCCAATAGACTTTCCACGCCTGCTGCTCGCGTGGGTGGAGCATGTCAAATACAGCCGCAAAGCGGGGGTACCGGCACAGAACGCTAGGCAAACGCTGTGACAGGAGCCAATCGGGACTGACCCTCCGCTTCAGGCGCACTGGGCGTGAACTCGTCGGCGAGATGGGCGTTAACGATGTTCTTGGTACACCTCCGCTGTGCAGCTTTGTGCGCATCGTTATGTGGGAAGGGCTCGTCTCGCCGGTGCTGTTGTCGCATGCTAGCCCCCCTCTGCCGGAAAGCCACGCGCTTTTCAAATCATTTCGGGCTGCAGGAACGTCGGATGGACCATCACGCGTTACCAGGCGCAGTACCTCAGACGGGACGCAGCGGCTCACCTTGTTCACATCGCCGGAAAGCCCTGCGAGATGCTGATGCTCTTGCTCAACGACCCATTGAGTCGCTGTTCGCGGCTCATTCCGCGGCCCTATGTGCGGCAAAGGAGCTCGGCGAAACAGTGTCAGATACGGTGCTAATGCTCGATCGTCTTCCGAACCTCGAAGCAACCCATTACCGATGCATGTGGCGGCAGGCCCGGTTGCTTTGTTGGCTAGGCTTTGGTTCGAGAGCACCAGCGACGTTTTAGCCCGCCTCGTCCCCTCTCTGTTATCTGGCATCCCGTACTTTTCTATAGCGTTCGTCCCGACCGCACTTTTAGACGATCCCCGCAACGCTGAAATGAGAGCGTCGTAGCTCATCTATACTTCTCCCTTACCCCCCCCCCTCCACGCTCCCTCGGTCATCTGCATTTGTTCGGGTTTGGCAATACTACTCGCAAAAAGGCACCGTTCGGGAAGAGAACACCCAATGCCAGCTATCGTCGATTACCAATACTGTCGTTCTGAATCACAGCAAGATCAGACTGACTTCTTCTTGATGATGCTGCTAACAACAATGAACCCAACAGGTGGTAGCTTGGAGCATCATAAAATTTCCTTATCCACAAGCAAACAAAAAGGTCTCGGTGACAGTAGCCAGTGTTGCGAGTAGTTTCCCGAGAGAAGAAAGAAGTGGCACAGGAAGAAATTTGTTCGCGGCAGCTCAGCTCGCCCACGAGTTCGAATACAACAAAATCTATAACTATGAAACTGAAGAGAAAGGAAAGGAGTGTCGTTATGAATCCGTCAAAAACGTGGCAGAAGTTAGAAGGCTTGGGCGTGCCACTGGTGTCTGCTGACGACAGCTAGCACAGTAGTTACCGGTTGTTGACGATGTCCTGCCGCTAGCCCATGCCCCTTTCGCTCTCTGTGGCAGCCTGAAGAACAATCTGTGTAGGTGAAGTCAGTTAGCTTGCTGAGAAGTGGTTGGTGCATCGAGCGCCCTGTGGTAGTAGTGTTCTGGGAACGGATCCTGCAGCAGAAAGGGGTCGTAACTTGCGGGCTTCATCTCACGCGAGCGAGGAGCAAGCGGGTGTTCGGCTTTGGTTGGCAATAGGATTCGTTTGGTGTCGCTTTCTTGTGTCATCATCAGTAGCTTGTTGACACGGCTGCACGCCTCCTCGATGGGTCTCTGGGATGAGACAGTTTGCCTGACAGGGTGGGGCACAGATGTGTAGCTTCTGGCTACGGCGACAAACTTTTCAGCCAGTCGTGTGGCTTCCACGACTTGGGCGCTGCTTGTTCTTGTATGCTGATGCGACAGCGAACTCGCTTGAGGAAGATAGCCGCTGCTACCTGCGCGAAGACTGGAAGGTTGCATCTGTTCGGAACTGTGCACAGGGCGAGGCGGCAGTGATGTATCTACGGTGTGAAAGGCTTGACCGGCTTGTAGTGGGCAGAATGGAACTGGACAGTTGTTCTGCCACGATTGAGGCGACTGTAACCGGCTGAACCTGAGTTGACTTTCCATTTCCAAAGGCTGGAATCTGCGTGAAACAGGTGTGTTATGTATATGCGCGTGTGGGGGGAAGTGGGGCTGATCGGGAAACCCCTGGCTTCGATAGGCGATTGTGCCCGGGGGGTGGACGGCTTCTCCGCGGGCAGAGAAGATCTCTTCGGAGCCCGGCTCTGAACATTTGGCAGGTGGCGGCGGAGAGAGCCGTGCAGGCTGCAACGAAACACGTGGCAATGCCCCAGACTCGCCTGACGCTTCTGTTTGACCCAGCGGTCCACCTATTTTGCTGGGCGCTTCGCGATGATCATCCGTTTTGGGTTGTTGCTCGGCCTGCACTGCGGGTGGAATGCGTGCGAAAACGGGTTTGAGCGCGGTCGAAACTGTCTCATCGGCACCCTTGCCGCTATTGCCATCGCAGGCCGCAGAGCTGCTGATGGTGAATGCCGGTCGAAGTTGTCGACCCGCCAGCGCGGCCATTGGTACGACATCGATGGAGGACCTGCTAGGCTGCTGCGTTGCACCTTCAGCAAGGGTGCCCGTGTCTGGATATTTTTCGGGACCCCTGTCACTCCTCGCACGGAGCGAGGCTGAACTCCGCGGCGACCCGAATGAACTTTTCACTGTTTCATGACGTGTGAACGCCTTCTCTCGGTTAGTCGTGGGCGGCACCAGTGTGATGGCGATGCGACGGCGAGGTTCTTCGGGAAGAGCGACTCGCCTGTTACGGCGGTTGTTGTCCACCGGGGGATCGCTTATATGGCTGCGGTTTGAAGCTGATAACTCGATGCGAGCAGCCTCCCCCGATTCTGCTGGTGGGAGGGGATCTTCGCAGGAGTGTGGTTGCTGATGATTCCGCCCGCTTCGATCGCAGGAAGGGGCGAAGAGTGCGGGGGTGATTTCGCAGCGTGGGCCTCCCGCGCAGCCCGCACTTCGCGGCGCAACTCTAGCGCCGTGACGGCCAGTCTTTGACAGGGCAGACCGTACACAGTCGGCACCTTCGAGTACAACTGAGTTCATTGCTTCGCGCTTGCTTGGGCCCGGCTGCTCGACTCCCACCAACTCATCATGTGCAATCTGTAAGTCCTGATGTGCGCGTCGTCGACACCTCTGCACGCCTTCCTGCAAAGCACCACAGCTGCACGTCGTTGGCGGGTCCTCGTAAGAACCGTTTGTGCAGCACCCACACAAAAGAGCATGTTTTCTTCCATGCCGCATATGATCGTCATTGCGCTGTTGCGGCCCCTGTGTCTTCGTGACACAGTGTCGTTGTGTCTGGGAAATTCCAATCTCGTCATGGATTCGAGGTTTTTTGTGACAAGCGTTGCTTGGCTTCTTTTCCGAAGCACGGTCGACATGCATATCTAGGCCTCGCGAACGCCTGTCCAGTTCCGATACGGGGCGGAAGCGAGGGTCGGCGGTGTTCCCAACGGTCGGGCGATTGGCTAGAAGGAACTCAATGTCTAGTTCCTCGTCATCACTGTCCAGTGCAGTTGAGTGCGTGGTTCCAGTTAGTCCCCACTGAGAGTGGCTTCTGCACGATTTCATGCAGCCTGGAGAAGAACGGTTATCAGCCTCGTCGCTGTCCTCGCACTCGGCAAGGGGTAGCCATGCCTTGGCGTCGTTGGACCAGGATTCCGAGCTGGGCCGTGGGGTCGGTGGATAAACCGGAGACCGCTGCATGCTCTGTAACAGAGCAGGGTGAGAGCAGCAACTCTTGATGCTGACAGAGATGCCTCTTGTGTCGCTTGGTCGTGTGGCATTCGCTCTATCGTTTGAACCGCGGGATAGCTCGTTGGCGCCGACAAAGCAGCTGACATACTGTTCATTGCTAGACTCCTGGCAGGAAGCAAGGTATCGTGTGTTGGCCGAGCTCAGGCAGCTGCTACGTGAGCGAGACGTCGCAGGCGCAGTTTGCTCAGTCTGCTGCAAACCCGAGCTTTCTCCAGTGAACAGCAAAACTCCACGAGACTCGCACAGTTTTGCTGCCATCGGCTTACTTTCGCTTTCCGAGGCAGCGCTAGCACTGGATGTGCTCTGCAAATGGCTGCAAACGCTGCTGTGAGTGTCTCCGGTCCGAAACAACGAGGTGGCAACTGTGTCTCTTGGCAAATGGCATGCAGGATCTGCGCTCTTGCACGTGTAGCAGTGTGTGCTCTCTTGGCTTTCGGAGGCACACGACCGAGAAAACTGACAGTTGCTCGAAAGTGTATTTTGTGTAGCAAACGGGACGTCGGGGTCAAAGTAGTCACAGTCTGACTGTGTTTCGTGTTGGTCGTGCTGCGGTGTGTGGGGCAAACTTGATGGTCCAGTGCGGCTGCCAAAGCGCTCGATACGTTTGATACTCTTCGCAAGGTCGACACTAACAGGTGCGGAATGAGATCGTGCCCGGTTCTTGCGCTTTGTTCGCTTGCAAACACACGACAAGCGCAAGGGGGAGCCAGGCGCCGATGCCACTACGGTAGGGTGCGGTGCAGGAGGCGGCCGGTTCACACTTGCATCAAGTACACTGCCGAGCTTATTCTCGCCCAATGAACGAGGGCCATGCCCGACAGTAGAGGGTGATCGTGTGGTTCGTCGTGAATTGCTTGGTTTTCGGCTGTGTGGCTGCACTGCCGATGCTGTGCGATAGGTAGCTGAGAGTCCTCGCGCGTCACGGAGGTTCGAAGGTGTTTCTGCAAGGGTCGCCAGATGGGCAGGTGGGTTGCTTGCAATTGAAGGCATGTTGCCCGGTTCGGGGATGCCTGTTGAACCGGCGCCGTTTCCGAGGGTCGGTTGAGTGGCGGAAGTGGGTGACACAGCAGCCGCCAGTTGAACTGCCATTTCTACCTGGCCGTTCTGCCACTGTCCTATCGCATCGGACGAGAAAGTACAGATACCAAGCGCATCCTTGCTGTCGTGACGCGGCACCGAAGCGCCGTCCCGCAGTCCGGGGGGAGTTCCGGTCGACTCGTGGGCTCCGTTCGCTCGCTGTCGACTGCCAGCGCGTGTTTGTTCAGCAGTGGTGAGCAAGGGTGCCGAAAAGGGCAGCCTACTTGGCTCACGAGCACCCAACGGGCTCGGAGAGTACTCGAGAGTTGATGGAGAGGTAGTCGGTGACGCAGCGACCGGCGTGGTTGTGGTTGTCGTTGCGGATGTGGCTGTGATTATGGTTGGTCGTTTGCCGCCTTCGAGTTCCTGGTCCACTGTGCTGGCGGCTGCGTTCTTGGCAGGCGAACCACCGAGTGAATCGGTGGTCATCGAGTTGTAGTAGTTGTTGTTTACCGTGAACGTCACTTCAACCGGCCGTTTGTCCTCGATCTCAGACTCCGGAGCGATGCTGCTTGCTACAACAGCCGCTGAACGACGCAGGCAATGCAAGGCTTGTCCCACAGCTTCTGGCAGCGCGTTGCTACTATGGGCAGCCTGCGTGGGTACCGGTTCATCGTTTGTGCTTCTGCCGTGCAAGCTGCGCCTTCGTGGGGCTTGGGCGGGTCCGGATGTGTTTCCGGCGGAAGTGCCGACGGCTTCGGTTGACGAGTCGACTCTCAGCTGCACGTCATGTGCGGTGGGCAAAATGTTGCTCTCCTCGTCCGCAGGTCTTTTCTCTGCATTGTCATTGCCACACGTGGAGCGCCGTTGATTGTCCACCCGCTCATCTGCAGCGTCGGAAACGCAGGGTTGCGCTGGATCAATTGTCGTGCTCACTCCTCGGGGGAGCTGAATTGTGTTCGGTTCTTCAATGCGTGCGGCTGTCGGATGCCGCAACTCGTCGAGAACCTCCAGCGCTGATCGAATGGAAGCTTCCAAAGAGCAGTGGCCGGCCAATGCTGACTCAGCCGGGGTAGGGAATGGAGCAGCGATGAAGGCTGGTGGGCTTTGATTGGTGTGCTTTGCAGGGCTTTGACGGTTTCCAAGGCGTTGGGGTCGTGCTGCGTGGGCTGCAGGCCTGGCACGACGACCGTTTATAGAAGGCGACAGAACTAAGAGGAGAGGTGTGCCTTCGCGTTCAATCGAGTCCATGTGCAACCTGACCGCCGGAGGCGAAAGACGGGTGAAACGGGAAGATTTCGTCGGGTTGCAAGGGAGAGTGCGCGACCGGCATGCGCGCGTGCACAAACCTGCAGGGGAGGCAGTGCGTCGCGAGCTGTGAGACCGAACGCGTTGCGCGAAGAACCTACCGAGAGATTGCCGCTGAGCCTCCTTTTTCAGCTTTTTTCTCCTGGCTATTATGTCAGAGATGGTGATCCTCCGCGCTGCGGATACCCTAGCTAGAAAGGATGACTGGGAAACGATAGTGTCTTCCACAACGGAGTCGGTCCCCTCACTTTCCAGCATATGCTGAGGTATACAGGTTTCGGAAACTGACCGACACGATGACGAGCCACCCTCTGAGGACACCTCTAACACCGAAAGCGAATCTGTTAGCATCCCCGTATTCCCCGTGCTTACCCGGAGGGTGGAAGGCCTAACTCCGACTCGAGAACAACTTGAAACCCGGGGTTTCCGATCCCGCGACCAACTCCGTGCATTACTCGCCAGCACCGGAAACCTTTCTTCGCTGTCCAACCTGCCTGATGCGTAGCGTGATGGATAGCGGCCGTGAAGTCGAAACTCCGATGATTGGCCGTCGGCACGACTTTCCTTTGTTTCACCTTGCGGCTTGGTCGAGTGCGTTCGGCCAAAGGATGACTGCCACGCAGGCCCGACGGTAGTCTTTCTACTCTGGACGTTTTTCAAAGGGGCATTGTGCGAAGTGCGATCGTCTTTGCACTCTAGTGAGGCGGCCATACGGCGCGATACGCGTTTGTTGCCGTTCTTTTGCGAAGAAGGAGACAACATGCTGTGGCTGCCTTCGTGAGAAACTTGTGCGTGAGACTCGCGAAGCTCAGCGCTTTTTGTCCAAGCGACGATGGAAAGAATGTCAGACAGAGAACCTCCCCGCAGAGACTCGTCCAACAGATTGCGATGCGTTGCTGGTTGCGATGCGTTGTGCGAGGCGTTGAGAGTGTTTGTTGTCCTTCGTGATATCGCTCGGTACTTTGCTTCGGCAAGGGCAAGCCTGTGGGTGCAGTTGCGGCACGGGCCGCTGAAGAAGACGTCGACTGAGCAAAGGGGACAGGCTCCTTTTCCCAAGCGTCTACTGGCGGTCGAGTCGTGGGCAGGAAGCAAACTGAGGGCACGGTGTTTGGCAGGTGGCGACGATCGACTGACTGTTGCCTCTGTCCCCAGAGTGTCTAACGACGCGGCTGTAGCGAACGACTCGTCACTTTCGTAGCCGCCTCCCGTGTCTCCTTCATCTTTCCCCAGCCGATCTTCACACACGGTCGCTGCCGCCACGCTCTGCGCTACGTCTGCCAAGAACTTCCACATGCCTACCAGCTGGTGGCCCGCAAGGGGCCACGGGCTGGCGCCACCTTTGCCAGCTCGTTTCTTGAGTTATTTTGAGGCGTGAAAGGTGTTTCTTCTTTCACGTTCCCCCCTGAACGCCTGCTGGTGATAGCTTTGAGGACGCTTTGAGTTTGAACCCGGGAATGACGATCCAGCCGACGTAGATCAGAGGCCTTACTTAGAGTGGACGGAATGTAGCTGATGGCTGACGGCACCCCGAATATAGCAAGTTTAAGGAAATGCTGAAGTAACGAAGCGTTCGGCTTGCGACTTCTAGGCAAAGAGATCCCGTTCTTTTGCGTACATGAACCACGTGGATGGCATGCTTGTACTGTGTTTTGCATTGAGAGCAGCAAAGTGCAAGTGCTATGTCGCTGTTCACGCGTTTAGCATTGAGTGCTGTACAAGTGTCACGAAGGACAGGCGAGCCCTTTAGCGTTTAGCATGTTCCGCTTGGTCTTGTTGCAGATGATAGGCATTCTTAAATTCACACAGCGTGTGCTAAGTACTCGACAAGCCAGGCTGTGCACATAAAGTTAACGGGCATTGCAAACGAAGCGACTGTCGGCTGCTGCGGACCAGCTTATCGCGAAAAAGCTAGTGCGCAATCTAAGAACGTTCTGAGAACCAATACGCAAAGCAAAAAAAACAGGCGCGAATGGTTGGCAGCCTCGCGCGTGCGCAATGCGGATATCTAATACATCTAAGTCTACGTGCCACGGCACAAAGGTAAGGGCCGCTTGGCAATGCCGACTTGCGGGCATTCGAATTTTCCGGCAAGAGGCCAAGGGCCCGCAATCTGCTGCTGGGTTTCGGAGCAGAGACAGGATCCACCCAAACGCCAAGCTTGGAAGCGGGACCGGAAAGAAGTCGCCGTGCTGTTCTTTTGCTTCGGTTGCCGGGCTGAACACCACGTTGGGTATCTCGGACCGCGTACTTCCAAAAACCACGTCTGGGATCCCGTGTCACAAGGTGACCTTCCTTCACGTTGCATCGAAAACATCCGAAAAGGAGAAGGTCGTCAGACCTTGGTGCACCCTACCCGGGGCCAACGCATCCGAGCTCGCTGGACTGGGGTCCGAGAACCGCTGTGACGAGCTCAAGAGTGTGAGGTGCTCGATGGTTCTGTCCAACGCGGAAGCAGCAGACCGCAAGTCGTGCGTTGGAGACGCCATTGCGGGCCGCGGAATGGGCGCACTCCGGAGCGGAGTCTGGGACGAGTATGTGGCGTGCATTGGCTCGGCAGGCGGTCCCTGCTTGCTGAAATCCGGGGAAAACGGATTCGGAAGGCGTGACGCGTCGTATTTGTTGGCAGCAGGGGTGGTAGGCGGGACGGTGGGTTGCGACAGGCGCTTGACGGTCGCGGGAGGCGACGGCAGTGAAGAGGCAGCCATCGGGTTTGATTTGAGGGCATCAATTGACGCTCCAGGGTGGGCAGGCGAGCGGGGTGGCAGCAGCCGCGATGTGGCTTGTGAGTCTGAATTTCTCTGTTCAAGGATGGTGTTCGTCTTGAGAGGACACACGGGGTCCTGCAAGGTTCTGCCTTGTTTGCTCCGAGGTTCGATGGGTCCGCTGACGGTTCTCGTGAAGGAGGAGCTGCTCGGACTGTCCCGCGGATTACCCGGTTCCCGGGCGCTTGCAGACGCGCTGTTTTCCCGCGCTTCCGCTGTTCTCAGCAGGGTGCCGAGCACCCGCGTTGCCTCTGAAAACCTGCCGTCTGGAACCAGTTTAGACGAAGGGTGATTCTCGGGTGCACCGTAGTTCTCGTGCGGCTGTGTGGGCGGAGGTGCGGTCTTCAGCTGCTTTGCGAAGTCTTGGAATAGACTTTGCGCGTGCTGCGACACTCGGTCAGGCAAGACAGACGCTGTCGACGGCGGCGGTACAAGTGGAGTTGCGTGGTGGCGGTTCGTCGGTGGCTGTGGCGGGTAAGAAAGAGTGCCGCCCCTCACTTTGCCCGAGCGGCGACTGTTGGACTCTGCAGTGGGCCTCGCTGGTAGCTCGGCAGCACCTCCTTCGGCCATTTGCTTCGGGTCAAAATTTCCGAAGGATGTACTGCTGAATGGAGCGCGAGGGCACTCTCTTTCTTCCGAGCCGGAAGCGACGGAGGACGTTCGAGTATCAGACGCTGCTTGCGAGCTGGACTTCATGTGCATTGGGTCGGCGAATGCTGACGGGTCGCCGGTACGACTGCATCGTGGGCAGTGTTTGCCAATGTAGTTGACGTCGCAAGCTCCGCAAAACCCTTGGTGAATGACGGGAATATCGACAGAAGTGTGTCGTGGCTTGTGGGTGTGCACGTTCCGCTGGCTGTCTTTCTGAGAGAGTGTGTCGTGAGGGTTTTCTCGGTGGCACATGGGACAGGTGCCTTGCGGAGTGGATTCGACGGGCGCGCGGCACGTGGGGCAGAAGAATGTCTCAGTCAGAGTGCGGCAGTGGGAGGGAGCATCGAACGACCGGACGGAAGAAGCCGCCAGGTACTGGCAGCGAGCGCAAGCGGCGCCTCGAAAGGTGGTCCGGCATCGGATGCAGAAATTGTCGACGACGGCTCGGTTCGCATGACGCGGGCTCAGCGACGCATGAGCGGTCGAAGGAGGCGGACAAGCCATCATGCCTGGCGACTTCCTGTCGACACAGTTCCCTGAACCTCTCGGTCCCGCCCACGGTGACACCGACGCCGCCCTCTGCCCGCACACCTGGCAACTCCCGCCGACGACAGGACCCTGTCTGCACACCGAGCAACAGCTCCCCAAATGTGCCGGCGACGCAGAAGCAACCCTCGGAAACTGTGACTGGAAGACACTATGCGGTGATGCGGCGCCTCTCAGCACGGCTGGCTCCGCCGCCGCCGACGGTTCCCACCTGCCCGCGTCTTCTTCCGGTTCGCTCCGGGTTCGCAGCTTCGATGCAGAAGCTCCAGCGAGGCCGGCAGTTCGGTTTTCTGTCGCGCTGCCGCTTTGCTTTTCGTCGTGCGCCGCTGCTTGCCCTCTTTTTTTCCGAGCTGATGACGGCACCGCGTAACCGGTAGTAGGACTGTTCTTTAGCTTGGGCGGCCCGCTGTTAGTTTGTGATTGGAGGTTGGACGATGATTGCCCGCCGGGTTCTTCGCTCACGGGGACGAGATAATCTTGCGGTTGGAACACGCGTTGCACGATCGGCACTCGCTTGCTCAAGTTCTGCCGGACGGTGTTGTGCTCGCTGTGCAGGCGCAGCAGTTCGCTCTCAACAACGGTCAGCAACGAGCGATCCTCTGTCATGTGTCGGTAGATCTCCTTGCGAAAATCAGCCTCCTGGTAGGACACGACGCCGCATCTGGACAGCATGTGGTGAACGCAAAATTCTTGGCATTTTTCGACCCACGCGCGGCTCTTCTCCTCGTTCGGGGAAAGCAAGACGACCACCCTTTGGGCCACCCAGCCCTCGCACACCCGGTTCCTGAGCTTCTTTTCCTGCGTTTCGGCTGCTGCCCTGCGCCGTTTTTCGTCCTGGATCGTGTCGTGCAGCGCAAAGATCGCCTTGTGCCTCGCTTCGATACGCGAGAACAGCACAATGCGCCCCGAACGCTCGCGTGCCCGCAGCTCTGCTCTTGCGAGGTCGAAACGCAGTTTTTGCTCGGTTGCGCGCAGGGTGACTCTGCCTTTCCAATGTCCGATGATCAACGCTGGACGAGACGCGGTGTGTGCCCTGACCAACCACGCCGTGCACTGCGACAGGAACTGGGCTCGGCAGGTTGCTTCCACGTTTTGGACGAGCGCGAGGCAGATGTTTCGTCTGTGGAAGGTCTCCGCCTGCGCTAGCAACCCGCGCCGCAAGGGCTCGAACTCTACTTTCCCGTCGGCAAACCCCGGGCGCAGTTCCAACAGCCCCCCAACGTGCAACACGCCAAGCGTGAACTCCCGGACCAACAGATCCCAGCACCGGCTTTCGGAGTGCTCGACGATTTTCCGGTTGTTCCCTTCTTCGCCGTGTTTCAGCATAAAGTTGCCCCCAAGTACAAGGGACAGCCGGGCTGCTGCTTCACGCAGCATAATGCGATCCCTGCTGTACTGGTACTCCATCATCCACATTACAGCCCTTTCGTTGGTCTCTGCATGGACGATGATACCTCGCAACCGTTCATGCTCCACTTCGAGTGTCAAAGGCAGGCCCACATTCGCATAGTAGAACATGCGGCCCGTCTGCTCTCTGTCAGTCAAATACACTCTCAAGGCCGCCTCGTCCTCTTGAAACACACGCTTTTGCTCCGAATGCAAGAACTCACGCAATCTCCGAGAGTCAGTAGCCCAAAGTCTTGTCATTTCCTCGATTTCCCGTTCAGCCAAAGCCCTATGCTCGCCGAGCCAGGTAGCTGCTGACTGGCCGCGGTCCTTTTTTTGCTGCGTCAGCAGACGGGTCAGCTTCAAATAAGGCACCGGCGAGTCCTGCAGCCCTTTTCCCACCCTCCAAGCCAACCTGCGGTCCGCCATTCGATCGAGGTCGTGCGTGATCTGTCGGAGTGCTTTGCCCTTGAACAAGACTGCTGCCACCGTTTTCGACTGCCAGCTTCGCACGCTCCGTTGAATGATCAGCGAGTTCGTGTGTGCACGGCTTTCTCGCCTCCACACAGCGGACTTTGCGAACATTTGGATGAGAACAGCCAGTTTGTTCATGGTGAACGCCCGAAACCGTTCGAGTCTGGTGTAGGCGGGGTGGGTTAGTAGGGCGCGGCTGTGCCCTATGTGCAAAGGTACAGGGGATGCAGGCAACGGGTCGAGTTCGAGGATTTCGTTCCAAGCCTCGGATTGGTCGCCAAAAACTGTTTCGGCGACGGACTGTGCGGAGCGATGGAGGCCCGTGTCCCGGACGCGGAGAGGGTACGCGATGCATTTGAAAAGGGACACGAACCGTGTCAGGGGGAGGATGACCGAATGACCGACCCGACAGAGCAGCGCGGTCTCCACGACCCGGCACGCGTAGATTTCGTTCTCGACCGTAATTCCATTGAACGGAAACGGGTCGGTCCACGGCGAGTTCGCTGCGTCCAGGGGCAGGGGGGTCAGCGACGGGGCCGCCGCCTCGGACGCCATCCAGATGAACCAGAAGTTTGCCGATTCCTGAGCGCGCGGCGTCTCGCGGTTCTTCGCGATGGCGATGAGGTCCGACATCGCGGAAATTGCCTCCGAGGCCAGGGAGCTGCGCGGGCACTTCGGGAGGACGTGCTGCAAGAACGCCGCCGTCGGCGTCTCGCGGAAGCCCGCGTTGTACAACTGAGCCAGCGGCGGCGGAGGCAAAGGGCACAAGTCGTAGTGGACGATGTCCCCGGTCGTGTGCGTGCAATCCTTCCGCACGGTAGGGTGGTCGACCGTCGCTGACACCGCCGACGGAGCCGTCACCTCGATGTCGAGGTGCGACAAGGTCTGCAGGTGCGGGTTCAGCTGGTCCAGAAGCGGTTTTTCCTTCAACTGGTTGAGCAACGGATCCCGCGGGCACGCTTCCGCCGCAGCCAGGGTCAAATTGGTCTCGAAGATCGCGTCGTGGTACAATCCCCAGAGCGCGTCGACGCTGATGTTGTGGCACAGCTCGCTGATCCCTCCGAACTCGCCAGCATTCGGCCGGACCAGCCCTGGGACGGCGAGCACGTCGAGCACGCAGCATTCGGCCCTCGGCAGCGCGGGGGCCGCCTTGCGGTTCAAAACGTCGACGACCCACTGCCCGACGCCTTCGTACAGCGAGAAACACAGCGCATCGCGCCGCCCCGCCGCCGCCACGCGCGAGAACTTCCTCGTCGGCGGCAGCAGCGCCGTTTTGAGCCTGTCGGCGGTCACCGCCAGCAGCTGCCCGATTTCGTCCAAGTGGTCGCAGAAGAGCCGCGCCCGCCCCGACACCTCTTCGATCCGCGCCACCTTGAGCAGCATCACAGCGGCCACTACCGACCACAAGTGCTCGATGTCCCTTGGAGGCACGCCCAAGCCGTTCAGCAGCAGGTTCACCTCGCGGAACGCGTCGCCCGACGCGATGAAGGGCACGGGCGACTCCCACGACGAGTGGGTGTGCGGGCCCAGGAACGCCGTCTTCCCCGCCCCATTGGCCAGGATGCGAAACGCGTTCGGCGGCCACCGCGCCGCGCCCTTCGCGGTCCAGAAGCACTTGAGGGCCCAGCCAGCCGTCACGCCGGTGACCTTGTCGTAGAACAGGCGGGTGTGCCTGGAATACCCGGGGCCGGAGCCCGGCGTCTCAGCGGCCGACAGCTCGGCGGAGTGGACATTGTCGCGGGCGCCCTGCAAGCCGCCGTGCGGGCTGCGCTTGTGCGGGCCCCCGGAGAAGAAGAGGTCGAGCAGCAGGTGCCCGTCCGCTAAAAGAGACGCGAGCTTCCGATGGGTATTCGGCGTCAGCGGAGTCGGGGCAACCCAGCGGCCGTGCCCCATGCGACACGCCGCGAGTTCCAGGCGTTGCGAAGGCAGTTCGGCGGACGGGAACTTCGTTTCGCTGGAGTACATCAAGTCATCATCGAACAACTCCTCGCGGGGTGGCAAGACCGTGACCTGCGACCCGAGTTTGACTTCGACAATCGCGCGCTTCTCGTCTTCCCTCCGCATGCGGCGGGCTGCGAGTCTGTGCAAAAACTGCCCCCCACCTCTCTGCTCGCCTAGGCAAACGACGAGCCCGTGGCCGAGGCTCATGGCTGTCGAGTACCCATCTTTCGCGGTGGTCCACCACCCGATCGGTTCGAGGAGCCCACGGTTCGCCTCGTCCCTCAAATACCGGCTTCGGGGGATGTGCTCCGGGTAGATTTTCGGCAGGTTGAACGCGTCGGCTTTGCGGGCGTCGTGTGCGATCATCTCGGCGAGGTTGTGGTCGAACCCTGGGTTCAAATAGAGGGTCGTGTACGGGCCGACCGCAGTGGACGGGCACCCTTGCAGAAACCGCTTCTTCAACGCGAGGATCAGCGTCGCCGGGTGCAGCGCCGAGAGCATCGAAAGGTCGGACGGCACATCTTGCAGCGCTTCCTCGCGCGCCACCGCAACATCGTCGCCGACGACACGCACTTTGCGCGAGTCGTTTTGCCCGCAGCATATCACTTCGCCGCCGTCCAGCAGCTCCACTACCGTCCCTAACACCCAGCCTTTGATCGAGTCCCGAAAGAACACCGTTGTTCCTATCATTATTTCAAGTGTGTTTTTCTTTGTCGCACCGGTCGCCCGTGCTGGAGCACTCGCGTATTCTGTGACGTGTCTTTTTCGCTTATTTCTGTTATTTTTTTTTTTTTGTGCCGGCGGCTGTTGTTGGTAAGGAAACGGGCTCTCTCCTGAAGGAGGTCCGCACAGCTATTCTAGTTGGGGCGCGGGTGGTTTGTGTCGGTTCTTCATCGCATTTACTTTTTACTCCTGTCTGTCTACCTGTTTGTGAGAAGCATTTGTGGTCGTTTCTTTCGGTAGTTGCGTTTTTGTCAATTTCACTCAAACGGATACTACCGTCTTCGGAAAAATATTGGATAGGAAAATATTTGGATAGGAAAAATATTTGGATAGGAAATATTTTGGATAAAACGGCCTTCCGCGGAACATTTGGATATTTTTCCGGAAATTTTGTTTTTGAATTTATGTCTCCTCTGAGTGCCCGCACAGCAGTAGCTGCTTTACCCGGACGGGATTTTCTGTTCGGCTCTCTTGATGTACACCCCGGACTCCCACTCCGGATTGCGGGGTAGTAGTTTTGCGGTCATTTGTGCGGTCGGCCTCACTCCCTCGATGCGGGAGTGGGACCTCCTCAATGCGGGAGTAGCCAGCCGCACTTTTTCACTCCTGCATTGACTTAGTATATGGCTGCTGAAGTCCGGGGTGTAAGAAATGGTCAAATAAGAAGGCTACGCATCAGTGCCATGCAGCACAAAACGAGCCAGGGATATCAATCAGAGATATACCGCACGAGCAACACCGCAGAACGCACCGCAGAAAAGCGCGGGAGTACAGCTCGTGGGAGGAAAGAGACCTTGAAATAGGTGAGCTTGTTGCCGTCTAGGACTCACGGGAGAGATGCAGAAGTGGAACAGCATGCCAGGCAAAAAGAAGGTTTCGCGTGCAACGACCACTCGCGCTCGTACGCTGTACGGGAAAAACTAACTCCATTGCGCACGCTCTAGGCGGAAGTCGGAGTGAACCGATCGACGTTGACGAACAAAAGGCCAAGAGAGGCCGTCTATTGTCATTAAGAAAAAAAGAAGACCGTGATCTTTTTAGAACTGATCGAGCGAAAAACGAACGAACGGGGCCGCTGTCACTTACTCGCTCGTGAGCGTGCTTGCGCGCGCGACCGTCACCCGAACTACTGGGTTGCCAGTCATGTAATCTCAGAACTTAGCACAGAATGGGCTCGGAAGTGGTGTCGGAAGCACAACTACGTACAGACGACTAAGACAAGCAGTACTGGATGAAACCCAGACGGAACAAAAGAAAGAAGAGATGCGGCCAGCTGTTCATGCTTTAATGGAGTAACGATATCCGACAAAGCTGCGTCTTGAACTGCGACCATGCTGCGGCGCTTTTCATGCCGAACCCGACTGCGACACTCGCCCCGAAAGGTACTCGTGATGTGCACATTGACTATGGGCGACAAGCAAAGCGTTACTGTTGTGACTGGTGGGGCTGCGGACGGGACACCCATCCCCGTAGTACCAAGTGATCTTTGCGGGGAAAACGAGCCGGATCATTCCCCAGGTCGCAGACACGAAGGGGTTCCACTTGACCTCGACCCCGAATAAATGGGCCAACACCGCGACAACAAAGCAGTACATCGACTGGTGGGCGAAGATGGTGAGGGCGCAAGAAACGGTTCCATCAGCAAGCGCTTTTCCTTCTGCGAATCGAACCATCAGCGTCCCCGTTGCTTCCTAGTACCGGCCGCGAACCGAGACCCAGACCCGCTGGGTCGGAGCGTCCAAAGCGCTCTCAGCCTAGGATTCCGTGGCTCATGAGGCGCGGGGGAAACCAGAGTTAGGGGGCGGGGGAATACGTTCTGGACTTAACAACCGGAAAATCGTCTTGAACTTTGATCGGACCGGGAAAATATTTGGATAGGAAAAATGTTTGGATAGGAAATATTTTGGATAAAACGACCGTCCCAGAATTTTTTGGATATTTTTCCTATCAGTATAATTCGTTGTCATTTACCCCCCCCCCCCCCCTAGACTTTACCCCCCCCCCTGAAATTTACCACTTTTTTGGGATTTTCGATGTACACTGGGAAACACAGTGTCTTTTACCCCCCCCAGGGGTGGCCCTAAGCGCCAGATTGCGGAGTCGTTGGCAGAATCTGACCTGACCCCACCCCCCCCAGGGTGCTTATTAAGGGCTGTTACATGTTACGGATCGCGGTCAGGGGGTGCGGGTGGTGGTGGGGGGGGGGGGACCCCCCCCCCCCCCCCCCCCCTCCTGCATGGCTGGCAGGTCACCCAGTGTCAAGCGACCGACTCCCCAACTGCCGCTGGCCAGGTCAGGCTGGCACGACAAAGGAGTTACGGAGGGCGGCAGCTTGGGCAATGCCGACTTTGCGGAGGCATTCAACGGACGACGATCTGCCGCAGTGGACACAAGGAGCTGAGCCCTGCGCTCCTTCCCAAAAACGCCAAGCAGCTCCTTTCGCTTCGCTGCGAGGTTATCCTTACCCTAATCTTGGCATCCGCGGAGTGCCCGTCCCGCGAGCGCTGTTCCAGAAACGGGCTAAAAAAACAAGAGTCGAGGGCCGAGGAAACCTTTCGGTATTTAGTATGTACACTAAAACAAGGATTAATCATCTCTGCTCTCGGTAGCTATTTATTCCCGCAGGGAGCCTGAGATACAGTAAATACACAACAACAAACATGACGGATGCCGCCTTCTTCATTGAAGCTGTTGCAGACGGCACGTTTGGAGAGTGCGTTGAATGGAGTGAGGAAAGGGTGCTTGCTCGTATCCGCGACTTGCGTGGTTCGCAAACACAGGACGCGCAAGCCTTTCAGGCTGAGCTTGCTGCCGCAAGCAACCCAAACTTGGGAATTAGCTCCAACAACGAAGGAGTGAAATTCTGTGTCGTTTTGCCCGGTGTCCAGGTGGCAACGTGGGAAGAAGTTGGACGCAGGCTGCTGAAGCCGATACGAGGAACGTATCAGAGCATGCAGAAAAGGGCCTCGGGGCTTGTGAAGCGCAAGAAGTGGTCCGCGGACGCAGTCCTTCGGCAGGTGCAGACCGAGTTCGGTGCGGCAAGTTCAGGAGACACCACTACTACAGTGGATACCTGCTCCGTCCAGCTGTTCAATGCTGCAGTTGAGAAAGCCGTTTGTAAACACGGCCCTCAGCACCACCTCAACCACGAAGAGCTTTTCGCGCTCTTGGAAATGGAAGGTCGCGAGGCAAATTTGGTTTCGCAAAGCGTTTCGAAGTGGCGCAGCGAAGGACTGCACGAAGGCTGGAGTAGACGCGGCAAGCTGTACTGCTTGTTCGTTGTTGGGGCCGCTTGTGCTGGCTGCGCCGACTCGATTGATGGTGCGCTGTCATTCAATGCTGCGGTTGCGTCCATCGTCCAAGCGAAAGGCGAGCAACACAGTCTCTGTGCTGAGCAGCTTTTTGACCTCTTGGGGATAGAGAAGGCTCGCCGAAAGGCTTTTCACCAAAAGCTTTTGAGTTGGCTTCCCGAGGCTTCGGGATGGAATCGGTCCTTCGCGGGACAGAAACGAAAAGCTTTCTATTGCCTTTTCAAAGACGTGAAGTGCACCAAATGCTCCCCCGCCCAACAACAACAATCCGACGTAAGTCCAGAACATGTGCCGTGCGCTGCAACAAACAGCCCAGACCCTGTAGCGAATGTAGGTCCTGCACCTGCTACACCTGCAAACGCGGACGACGATCAGCCTCCCACGCCGACGTCGGATACAGTGAAGAAGACACTTGAGCAGCTCAAGGCCGAAGCAGCAGCCATTGGTATCAAGACCACTGGAACAAAAAAAGCCCTCCAACAGAGTATTGCTGAGGCTACGCAATCCGAAGAGCCACAAACGCAGCGGCTCGTGTACCGCATTGTCGATCACCTGTCCACTGCTTGTCCTGACTTGAGGAGGGAGCTGGAAGCGGAGTTTGCTAGCGAAAAGCGGCTCGTGTCGGGCTCTCATACCCAAACAACGCATCAGCATGGGTTGGTTTGTGGGTACAACGCGTGTTTTCTTGGGGAAAAACTAAAGAGAATTCCCTTCTCCCGAGCTGACAACGCATCTCTTCCAGAACTGTACACCTGGTTCCGTGGAACGTCACCGAACATGCTGGGCATGTCGGAAAAGAGGTGGGAGTCCATCAAGGAGCACTTGCGAGTTGGTGAGGAACCCCCGGCTTTGACAACATTTGAAGTCCAGGCCTTTGCATGCAAAAATGGACTGAAGTTCATCTCGAAGGACCTTGGAAGCGTATCGAGTTTCAGGTTCCAGGCTCTGCGGACAAATGATGTGTGTGTTGTAAACCTCCGCCTCCCCTCCAGCAGCCACCTCTTAAACCACTTCTTCTGCGTTTCCTTCACCGCCGCACCGGATACCAAGGCGATGCTGGAAGAGAAGAAGTCGACGCAGCAGCCATTCTATCCTGCCCCACTTTTTCGGCCCCAGCTATCGCCGTTTGCTCGAATCAACAGAGAAACGGAACGGGTCCCCGGAGGGTACATGTGCCTTGCTTGCCATCACACGCACGTCTTCATCTGGGGCAGCCTTTCTTCGGGGGTTGCTGCCGCATTTGCGAAGGGTACGGCGGGCCCTTATCAAACCGATGAAGCCGCGCGGACAGCTCTTTCGCGGCACCGCAACTCCAACGCGCACCGAGTGTCTTTGTGGGTCGTGCGATACGGTGCCTTTGTAATAGTCGGGTACCTCACGGTTGCTGCTGCTGCGATCGCGTTCCGCGTTGTCCCTGCCAACTTCCGGTCAGACGCGCACCCGCAAGCAGGCAACACGTTTGAGGTCAGTCTCAAGGCTGAGCTTGCCGAGACCCCTTACCTTTCGGAAGAGAGGCTGCAGCGCTTCTTCAACTTGCATGTTCCCATGTTCATCAGGGTGTGCGAAGGAGTGTCTCACAGAAGTTCCGTGCGGCAGATAAGAGCCGACCGATTGCGGGGTATTGATATACCCAAGAAGTACAACACCACTTCACACGTCTCGGAAATGGTGGGCATCTGGGCTTCCATCGCACAAGTGCGCATCGCCAAGGAACTAAGTGTATCGAGCTCCTTTGTGCTGATCTTGGACGGAACGACACTGAAGCACGCAATGCAGATGGAGGTGTATGTAGTTATCCTACGCTACTTCGTCTCATCTTTGTGCGCAGTTAAAGAAACTGCCTTGGGACTCGTGGGGTTCGAGGCTTCCGACGATACAGATGGCAACACCATCTTCTTGAAGTCTCGTGCGATGCTTGCAGATTTCGGCGTTGCGGCACAGCAGATAACGGCAACCTGCAGTGATTCGGGATCGAATCTAGCGGGGCACATCACAGGGGTATACGGTTTGTTGAAGAAAGATTTCAACCCTCAGTGTGCCCGTGTTCCGGACTTTTCGCACCGACTGGAGACCGAACTTGAGCGAGCCTTCGATTCATCCGTTGTTGAAGAAATCACGGAAGCAATTCTTACGATGGAGGCGAACTTGCGAACATCCGGAAAGCTTTATCGCCGACTCAGGCGTTTCGCTAAGCTGCAAGGCTTTGCTGCGGGTCCCAAACCATCCCTCCATTGCTCTATTCGGTGGTTGCCAAAAACCTTTCGTCTGTGGGAGAAGGCCGCTGCATTGTGGCCACTCTGGAAGATGTTTCTGGAACAGCGCTCGCGGGACTGGCACTCCGCGGATGCCAAGAAGGGTAAGGATAACCTCGCAGCGAAGCGAAAGGAGCTGCTTGGCGTTTTTGGGAAGGAGCGCAGGGCTCAGCAGTTCCAGCAGTGGTATCCTGTACTAAGGATGTTGCGCAATATCTCGCTGGCCTCGCAGCATCAAGAGCCCACCGTTCTGCATTTGCAGTTTCGGTTGAGCCGAGCTCGTATGGCCATCGAAGGGATGACCGATGGCAACGAAAACAAACGTCGCTTGGCGAAGGTCGCGAAGGCGCTCGAAGCCGTCGAGGAAAAGATAAAGAAGGATGACCACGCCGTAGCTCTCTCTCTCATTCTTGACGTACAAAAAATGCAGGTGCTCTCCGGAGCCGACTTGAAGGCGTACGGTAACGAAGAGTACGCCTATTTGGCTGCTTTCGTCGGGAGGTTTGAAGCGAGCTCCGTACAGAAGGACTGGCAAGACATAAAAATTCTTGCCGTTCAGTTCAAGGACTTGGGGTGGAACGCCTGGACCGGAGTATTCGCAACCCTAAAAGAACAAGGCAACCAGAGAGCCATTGACGTGTTGGCGCTGGTCCACACACATAGTCGCTACAACAGCAACGTAGCTGAGTCGTTTTTCAGCAAGGCCAAACAACGCGTGGGTTGCAATCGGCCCCATTTGGTGGTGGAGACTCTGAGCAACGAACTCATTCTCGCTGAACAGGGTAAAGGAATGACCGATGAAGAAGTAAGCGAAACCTGCACTCTCGGCGCCAAGATATGGCACTCTCGGAAGAATCGTCGTCATGGGGGGAAGACTGGTGGAAAGAAGAAGACGGATAGAGCCGACGCATTCGAGCAGGTTAACGGGGATATGCGCACTGAGTACTCGGGGTGTAGCGTTGTACCGTCTTTCGCGCCGTGGTCAGGGAACGAAACGTGGTCGGCGATGTCCTTCGCGAATGCATCCGAGTCTTCGGATTCACCGAATGCATCACTGCCTTCATCTTCGGTGTCGTCGCAGTCGTCCTCCTCTTCACGGTCCTCCTCTTCTGGCTCGACGACATCTTCAGCTTCCAGTTCAACATCCACGGAGGCAAGTGTAGAGCGCCAGGTCCCATCTCGACCATCGGAGCCGGGGGCTAAACTGCCGTTACCCGTGCGCTTGAAGCCAGCAGCAAAGGTTTCTGCCCGCCTGCTTGACAGCATGCACGAACCGGCACCGAAACGCGCACGGAAGTAGGCACTCACGAAGGCTTCGCATGAAGGAACAACCGGCCTTTTGATGATTTGGTATGCCAAAGTGGAAATCCCCCTCCTGTTCCGTGAAGACCTCTCCGGTCCACTGCACGTGCTGTGGCAGCTTGCTGGTACACTACGCGAGTATCCCATCCTTCCTTGTGTCCACTGCGGCAGATCGTCGTCCGTTGAATGCCTCCGCAACGTCGGCATTGCCCAAGCTGCCGTCCTCCGTAACTCCTTTGTCGTGCCACACACAGAATTTCACTCCTTCGTTGTTGGAGCTAATTCCCAAGTTTGGGTTGCTTGCGGCAGCAAGCTCAGCCTGAAAGGCTTGCGCGTCCTGTGTTTGTGAACCACGCAAGTCGCGGATACGAGCAAGCACCCTTTCCTCACTCCATTCAACGCACTCTCCAAACGTGCCGTCTGCAACAGCTTCAATGAAGAAGGCGGCATCCGTCATGTTTGTTGTTGTGTATTTACTGTATCTCAGGCTCCCTGCGGGAATAAATAGCTACCGAGAGCAGAGATGATTAATCCTTGTTTTAGTGTACATACTAAATACCGAAAGGTTTCCTCGGCCCTCGACTCTTGTTTTTTTAGCCCGTTTCTGGAACAGCGCTCGCGGGACGGGCACTCCGCGGATGCCAAGATTAGGGTAAGGATAACCTCGCAGCGAAGCGAAAGGAGCTGCTTGGCGTTTTTGGGAAGAGCGCAGGGCTCAGCTCCTTGTGTCCACTGCGACAGATCGTCGTCCGTTGAATGCCTCCGCAAAGTCGGCTTTGCCCAAGCTGCCGCCCTCCGTAACTCCTTCGTGCCAGCCTGACCTGGCCAGCGGCAGTTGCGGAGTCGGTCGCTTGACACCGGGTGACCTGCCAGCCATGCAGGAGGGGGGGGGGGGGGGGGGGGGTCCCCCCCCCCCCCACCACCACCCGCTTGTTACATGTTACGGGTTAGGCCAAATCTTAATAAACACCCTGCCCCCCCCCCCCCCCCCCCTATATACAGGCTATTTTCACTGTGGAGGGGGGACACTACCTGTCACTCTCTAAGGTGGTCACCACGGTGGGTGGTCAGAAAAAAAAAATTTTTTTTTGGCCCAAATACCCCAAAAACCACACTTTGAAAATTTTTTGTGGGCCCACTTTTGCCAGGGAATTTTGACCATTTCACCTTAGAGAATTCGACCACCCAGCCTCCAAGGCAACTGCACTGTAGAAGGGGGGGGGGGGGGGGGGGGGGTCCCTTGCAAAGTCGTTGGGGGCTCTCAGGGTAGTGTCAGCACTGCCCCCCCCCCCCCCTGGAACGGTCACGGAACTGCCTGTGAAATGGGGTCTGCAGTGTTCACAAGGGGTCCGGGGCTCTTTCACAGGAGTTCCACAGCCGCTGTGGAGTTCCACCGCCGCTGTTCTGATGCAAAAGGAAAAGCTAGAGTGCTGAGCAGGCAGAAGTAGCAGCAGGATTCAGGGTCTTGCCATGGCCCAGCATCCACTTTTATGCCCCTAGCTTCACACTGTCCGGCCCCCCAGGTAGTCTCCCTGGTTAGAGGTGGCGATCATAAAGTAACCCTGCAGGTGCCCCAGGACAGTGTCCTTTACCCCCCCCCCTGGAGCCTCCTTTACCCCCCCCCCTGGAAATTACCCCCCTCGGCCAAAATTTAGGCCTCAGGGGGGAAAATCTTAGTTTCGTGTTCAGGCGCTACTTGCCTCTAAGTGTTTGATGCTAGCATCAAGTCTTCTTCGCGGAATGCAGAGTCTTTTTTTCTTCTTTTTTTCCGTTTTCTGTTTTTTCTGTTCTTTCTTTCGTTGTCGACAATTTCTTTTTTCTCCTTTTACTTTTAATTTTTTAATTTTAATTTTCTTTACCATGGTATTTTTGGACTTTCTGGTGCCGTAGAGTAGTTCTTCTTTCTCTATGCCGCCCACGTCGATGTTCGTTTAGCATTGAGTTCTTTTAAGTACATGAACCACATGGATTAGCATGGGATGTTTAGCAGCGCTGCCGAACATGCCGTGCCACACCGCGCAAGGTGGCTGAAGGTGTGGGAAAGTGAGTCCAGGACTCCGTGGTTTGAAACCATGTGCTATGGCTTCACTTCCTCCTCCCTTCGTCCGTTTTTCTTTAAAAAAAGGGGGTTTACAAATTGGGTTGTGGCTCGTAACCAACCGCCACGGGGCACTACTTCCACCAGGTGAAAGTGTTTACGCTTTCTCGAGAGAGATGACGTAGCCATTGGTTGTGAATCTCCTGGCACATTCCTCCCATGAGAGTACGGATACTTGCTGGTCGTCGTAGCATACCCATTCATCGTCTTCCTTTAACACGGTATAGTAATGACCTGCCGTTGCTCTTCCGGTGGGATGATGAAGCCTTTTACCGTGTAGGAGTCTTCACCGATCAGTATGGTTTGTCGGATCGGGGTGCGGGCTGGTATTTTTATTTCTTCGCGTGTTTTTTTCGATAGCTGTGCTCGTTGCAGTGTTACATCCATTTGCTTTGGAAATGTGTAATCTTCCTTCGTGGATCCAACGGTCCTTTTGTTACAGGTGCTACAGGGGAAGTCGTCCACTTTGGTTGCTCTCTTGTTTTGCACTTTCTTTATCAGATCCTCAACTGACTCGGTGTAGGGCTTCTCCCTGTTTTTGAGTTCAAGCATCAGGAACGGTTCTGAGCCGGCGATGCTGTGAAGACTCTTTTGCATATTGTGCACGTTGTAAAGGGAGTATGTCACCGTA
>JAPJBO010001831.1:0-28141 GCA_030068145.1 Diplonema papillatum
AAAAATGAAAATTTCCAAAATTTGCTCAAAATCTGCTAAGTGCATTTCCCTGACAAAAGTCAAGGTAACAATTTCCAAGTGGGACTAGTCCCCTAAGGGCACATTTCACATTGGGACTAGTCCCCTAAGGCACCTTACCCTTTTTTTTTTCTGACCACCCACCGTGGTGACCACCTTAGAGAGTGACAGGTAGCGTCCCCCCTCCACAGTGAAAATAGCCTGCACGGCGGACTCCCCCACCGGTTGGGGGAGTGAATGCGGGAGTGAAAAAGTGCGGGAGTGTCACTCCCGCATTGCGGGAGTGCCACTCCCGCATTGCGGGAGTCCCACTCCCGCATTCCTGGGCAATAATACAAAGAAAATGAGGCACTTACACCGTTTTCTGGGAATCTCAGACCAAGATACGGCAAGCCAAACAACAGTGGGCCCAATTGTTTATCAGCAGATCGCGCATACCCCTGCCCGCCAGAGAACTGAACCTGCTGTGTCCCACCCAGCAACGCGCAGCAAGAAAACTCTGCCGTGGCAGGTGTGGAGAGCAGAAACCTCGGGTCATCAACAACATACGTCGGTAAGAACATGGGTTTTGAATTTTCGTGATGTGGCTTTTTTGAATCAAATAGACCACGGTGGCAACATTTCTGACTTTGACAACCTGGTCAGTTTTGCTATCACAGAAGCAGCTGTAAAGTTGGGCCAGCTCGTTGGTGTCTCTATGCAAGGCCGCGTATCGGGTATGTCGATTGGAGTGGCGCTCTCGGAGGATTTGCATGCGCGTGGGTGGTTGCTACAGCATCAACCTCGTCGCTTCGCTGCACGAAAGAACAAACTCATTTCGCTTTGCTCATTTGCTTCAAGGTCCCATCGACCTCGAAGCAAGAACTTCACTGAACGCGACAATTCGTCTGGGGATCGATTGCAACACAAACAAGACCTTCCTGAAGAAGCCTGCTGCACCGCACAGTTTGCCTATTCATCCTAGAAGTACTAAGGTTTTGCACCGAGGAAGACCTCTGTTCCGCGTCCTGGCCACGTTTGTGTCGCATTCCTGGGGGCAAAAGCATGGCCAGAAAGCTTTAGCGAGATGGCGGGTCGGGGTCAGCAAGGTGTCAACAGGTCAGTCGGTCCTAAGGCAAGGTGACATTGCTCGCTTCAAAGCTGCCACTGACGAGCATGCTCGGACGTGCAGGATTGCCGAAAGGGAATATGAGAACTGAACATTCCGCAACCCGGATGCAGAGATCTGAAGTGGTGACACATTGACGATCCTGTTGACCATGTCCACAGGCCTCGGATGATTCGAGACATTTGCGTGTCGTGCCAACTAGAGCACCGCCGAACGGCACCCCCTCGCGGAACCGTACTTCGGATGCAAATATGCATCCCAAATGCTGAGGCGTCATGCTGTTGCTACGACAAATTAATTCAAGGGGACTCCGAAAAAGCAACAAAAACGAGGAAGAAATGCGTCTGCAAGATGAAGTGCCCAAAGTGCAGTGCCACCATCAGTGCCAACGGTCTATCTCAGCACATGCACCACAAGCATCCCGCCTTCTTTAACGAAACGTTCAGATGCAGGCTGTGCTTCGTACGCGTGCAGAACAAGACACAATGGCGTGCACACATTGAACAGCACAAATGATACTGCTAGGATGCGGAGTTAACCCCCTCTGAGGATTCCGCGCCACTTTCCTTCTTCTGTGATTGGCGTTGGTGTCGTTGGCGGCTTCTCTCTTTCGGATTCGAACACATCCGCTTCGTTCTTGCTTGTGCTGCCCACCCCAACCCCTAGCTTTTGTGCCCAGGCGCCACCATTCGTGCTCAGGTGCCACGATGAATGTGTGGCAAAAAACCGAAGATCGTTTGTAGGAGGTTCCCGTTTCTGCAGTTTCCAAGGTGAAGCCTGTAGCAGGCCAAGAGACATCGTATCGGAGCTTTAGGTGGTACTCAACCGCTCTCAAACCGAGAAGTACCCGCTTTTCCGCAAGGACACTCCCGCATTGCAGACGCAAGGACATCTGCAGCCCCCGCTTGAACATCTGTCTTCGACTTTGGCCCAGTTGTCAGAGCAACTCGAGTGCAGGAAGTCGGGTGGGCGGTATCTCATTCGCTCGGGGGACAATTGGTGCTCTTCTCAATTGTAGCTGGACCACAACCAGAGTCTTCTCGCTGCGAGCTGCTGGGTGGGAGCAGGTCGTGCCAGAGCGCAGACAAAGTCTTGGAACTTTTGTGGGCTGCTGTAATAAACAAAAGTGAAGCGGCAACTCCCCAGGTGCCCATTTGTTGAGTTCACTACAGGTTGGCTTACAGAGATGCGGAAGTGCCACACTTTCCTTGTATTTTACCTATAAATGCGGGAGTGGGACTCCCGCATTGCGGGAGTGCCACTCCCGCAATGCGGGAGTGACCCCCATCGCGCAAACGACCGCACAAACACTCCCCCATCCGGCGGGGGAGTCCGCCGTGTGTATATAGGGGGGGGGTCGGGGGTCAGGTCAGATTCTGCAACTGGCCCTTATCTGGGGGGGGCCAGGGGGGGGGGGGGGGGGGGGGGGGGGGGGCATGCTCTTCGTCGGAACAAAGAAGAGCTCCAGATGGTTCCCCTGCCCCACCACCAGTAGGGTGTTCTTCTGGGGCTGACCCCGAACCAACATGAACAGAGCGTACAGCTCCTTCAGATATTGGAGACAAAGCCAAACATCTCGGGAAGATTCCGTAGTGTGCTTGGCCGTCGATGTAGGCCCAACCGACACCACTCGCATCCGAAAATCCGAAAGCCTTGTCTGCAGGAAGCGGCTTCCAGAAACAAAAGCATGGTCGTCCAAGTGGACGAAAGAGGCGGAGAAGCTCCCCATCCAATGTCTTCCAGCTTCGCCAAAACTCGCTATCTCTAAAGTTACCGTTTCGGGTGATGCCCGACATCCAGTGCAGCAGCTGCAGCAGATCGGCAAATGGCAGCCGCAACACATGCTGTCTCCAGACGAGACACCCTGCGAGCCGCCACCACGACCGTAGCGGAGCACCTGGGGCGAGCAAGAGTCTCTTGGCCGGTGTAGACTTCGAATTCGATTGCGAGCTCCGCCGTCGAGACGTCCCCCGCTACCGATTCAGCACATCCCATCTAGCCAATGCTGTAGCGCTCGAAATCACCCCTCTCCTCCGACCCGCGGCGAGGATCTCCGGTTCGAGATTGCTTCCAGTCTCGGCCGGCGCGAGGGGCAGTCGTCAGGATGCAGTTGCCTCCATAGTCCGGTAGGCGACCCCCCGGTTTCCTCCTTCTTTTTCCAGCCGGCGTCTCTCGTGCATGACCTGAACGTGTGCAGCACTTCGATGTTGATCGACTTCCCTTGGCAGTATTCCGTGTTCTTCTTGGCACGGGGGCCAAGTCGAGCGATCCGCGTCAGTACTGTCGGCATACTGGTGTTGCCTTCGCTCGTACACTCGTCGATGGTTGCTTCCTTACGGCGGCGCTTGGGCGATGACCGTGTCGTCTTCCGTGGTGTTGCCGAGGTTGATCGTCGCTTCTTCGTCTTCGCTCTCAAGATTGGGGTTCGCTCTTCGTCCTCAGCTGCTTTCGGAAGCACCAGTACCACGTTGGCGCGCTTCGTTTGCTTCGGCGGAGGCGCTGCTGCCGAGGGGCTGATCAGCTCCGCCTACCGCTTCCGACGACAACCCTACAGCGTCTCACACGTTTTAGCTTCTCACACGCCTATAGCGTGTCACACGTTATAGCGTATCACCCCTGGAGAGCCTCACACGTTTTCGCGTCTCACCCAAAAGCGTCTCACACGCTGTCAACCTCTCGCACCCCTGGAGCCTCGCACCCCTATAGCTTCTCACACGCTATCAGCGTCACCCACTCCTGGAGCTCCTCACACGTTATAGCGTCTACCCTCGAGCGTCTCACCTTAGAGCGTTCACATCACACCACACCTAAGTACATCGGTGCTCTCTTTCGCGAGGGGGCTGCAAGTTCCAAAAGCCCACACGACACAGTTCTGGTTTTTGGGGACGGGCGAAAGCGTTCAACAAGAATTACGATTAACCAACACAAACAGGTATTCAGCATCGGGGTGCGCCGGTACACGCAAGCGTCTGTGCAGGACCAGGCTGCGGCAACGTCATTGCAGAGCATCACGACGGTGCCGCAAGCGGACCATTTCGCCAGCGTTGAGCTCGACAACCTGCACACGAACGTGCTTTCACAGCTGTGCGACGTCAACAGTGGCTTCGGCAGATTTATTGGCGTCGGCGGAACAGGTTTGAACGGAACGTCGACAACTAGCAGCGGACACAGGCCTTGCGCGCAGTACACTGGCAAGGCAACGTGTATCACAGACTCCGAATGTGCGTGGCTCGAAGCGACCGCGTCATGCGGTGACACGCCTTGCATGCACCATTGCGCCTCGCAAGAGTGCAAGGCCGACACGCCGAACCATTGCGCTTGGAACGCGACAGCAGCTGAATGCATTCGTGAGGTCGACGAGACGTGCGATAGACACACAGGTACAAACACGTCCCCACTTACTCCTCACATTCCATTCCCTCATGATTCGCACCACTACCCCTTGCGAGCGAGTCCTGGCACGGGACTCGAAACTGTGACACAACATGATACCAGGAGTGGTTAGTACAACCTCCGCCTGATTCGCCTGCTAATTGAGGCGGCGAAACCCCCGTGCAGGAAACACCACAAGCTGAAATCAAACGTTTCGAGCTTACTGCCGGATAGAGGTTGACAACCACCCACCCTTCGGTGAGAAGTCACAGGGCCCAAAAGTAGCGTGTCGGAATCCCAAACCCAAACACTCATACCTGTTCGGGGGGAAAACCCATAGCACACACTCTTACTTGACAAAGATGAACGCGGACAACCTTCACGCGGTCTCCCTGGATCCCGAAGCAGCTGCATCGGGAAGCAAAACGTCCGTGACAGTGCGTGTGGTGTACCTGCCGATGTTCAAGCCGTTCTCGCTGCAGTTGGACGGGCTGAAAGGCAAGGCAGGGGCGTACGAATCTGTCATGGAGCAGATCGTAGATGGGTGCACGTGTCAGAAAGCGACGCGAATTGTATGCGTCGGCGACGAGGAAGCAGACACCGTCGATATCGAAGAGCTGGAGAAGCAGCAGCGCGAAGAGCAAAAGAAGGAGAGGGTGCGCAGCCTCGAGCAGCAAAACGAGGGCTTCTCCGCGGCACACTCGCCAAAGCGCCTCCCGGACAACAACGCCCCGAGAGGGCCAATTTACACGAAGGCAGAGTTCGTTGCAGAATTTAGGAGAAAAGAGGCCGACCGAGAGTGGCGCATGGCAGAAGCAACTCGCGCGACTACGGGCCATGCTGAGTGAGCTGCAGAAGGCTGAAACAGCGGGCGACGCCAACACGCAGGACAACGAGGAAAAGACCCGCGCCGGCGACGAGACGAAGAATGCTTGGCAAGCAACAGCAACAGCAACAGCAACAGCAACAGCAACAGCAACAGCAACAGCAACAGCAACAGCAACAGCAACAGCAACAACAACAACAACAACAACTACTTTGATTCAGCCGCTACCATGGACTTGAACAAACACACATAGCAAACTCTTGCTTGAGCGCCTTTGAATCCCAACGTTTAGCGAACTACTCGTATCCACTCGCCAAAAGCGAGGTTTGGAGGGATAAAGCAAAAACCAGGCAGCACCCCAAATCTCTCGTCACAGGGGACGTGCCGGCATGCGAGGCGGAAGCAGGCTGCGAAGTCGACACGGACCAAACGACGTGCATTGAAGTGCGGTGCAACCACATCACGGAGACGAGCTGCGTGGCGGACACGGATGACTGCGTGTGGAAGAACGTCGAAAACCTCTGCGAAGTCCGCGAATGCGCGTACGTGACGGAGGGGGTGTGCGAAGCAGACACGGAGTGCATGTGGATCAGCCCCGCGGAGGCTGTGGCGACGTCGACTGGGGAGGCGGCGGAAGCGTACTCGAAGGGGCAGCCGTTGCTACCGTTTGCGGACTTGACGTGCACGGCTGGCGGGTGCGACGCGGCGAAGTGCACGTCGGCGATCAAAGGAGCGGCTGTGAGCATCGTGAGCGGGTACTCGAAGGGGAAAGACGTGCTGGCCTGCGAAGGTTGCGACGCGCTGGGAGTGAAGGCAGTTTGGCAGGCGGGCAGCGGGATTCTGTACCTGTCGTCGTTGTCGGCTGCGTCGGACCTGCCCGTGTCGGACTACGCGCAGGCGGTGGCGTCGGTGACGTTCACGACGACGTCGGAATCCGGGGCTGCGCGCTCGATTGGGTGGAACTACGGGCAAGGATCACTGGCTGCGGCGACGGGACGGTACTACCGGTACTACGCGTGCGGAGGGAACAGCGGGAACAAGCTGTGCACGTGGAAGGAGGCGAAAGCGGCGTGCGAAGGCGCTTCGTTGCTCGGCAGCGCCGGGTACCTGATGACGATCACCGACGAGGCTGAGACAGCCGTCGGGCTGGGCAAGACGGCAGGCGACGGGTGGATCGGCGCGAGCAGATCCGGCGGGTCGTGGAAGTGGGCTGGGGGACCGGAAAGCGGACAGCCCCTCTCGTACACAAACTGGATGGCAGGCGAACAGACGACTACCGACGGGACTGCCGCGTACCTGCGATGGCCGTCGGTGGAGTGGACCGCTGTCGACTCCACGAGCACGACCTCCAGCGGATACGCGTGCGAGTGGGACGCGCCGGCAGGGTGCACGGGGGTGTCCGGAACGATGACCGCCGTTTCCGGAACGTGCCAGGTGAAGAAGTGCTTGCAGGAAACGCAGACCGAGTGCGTGGCGGACCCGTACTGCGAGTGGAAGGACGCGGCGGTGGCGCCGGCGGACCCGTGTGTGCAAAAGCCGTGCACGGAGGTCATGGAGGAGCTGGCGTGCGACCACAAGGAAGGGTGCGAGTGGATCGCGTCAGTGTCCCCGTCCATGTGCGTGGAGGAGCCGTGCGCGAAGCTGAAGGACCAGCCGACCTGCGATGCAAACAGCGACTGTCTGTGGGACGACTCGAAGCTGGAGGTGAAGTGCGTGACGAAGGTGTGCAACGACCTGGATAAGTGTTCGTGCGTTGCGGACGACGACTGCTACTGGAAGATCGACGCGAAGGGCGCCGAGTCGTGCCGGGAGGTGACGTTCGGGCAATGCCCGACGCTGGACGTGGTGCTGGTGTTCGATGGGTCGAGCAGCATGGGACACCCGTTTGGGCACCACCCCCACGGGTACTACGCGATGCTGGAGATGGTGCGGGCGTGGCTGACGACGGTGCCGCTCAGCGGCGAACCGGCGTCGATGGGCGCGGGCTCCGCGGCTGGAACGGAGAAGGTGCGGGTTGCGCTGGTGCAGTTCTCCGGGCGGCAGGAGTTTTACAACGCGGCGACGAACTCGTTCACGGGCCCGGTCATCAGCAGCGTTGCGACGGCGCCTGTCGGGATCGGAACGCAGGGTCGGCTGTCCGGAGATCTCGCGGAATTGAGCGCGGACGTCGACTGGCACGAGGACAACTTTTTGGAAGGCGGCACCTTCATCTCGAAGGCGCTCACGACCGCGGGGACGATCTTCACGACGCAATCCCCGCCTGGACGGAAGCGCGTGCTGCTGATCGTCACCGACGGGATGCTCCAAGACGCGGATTCCCTCGCTGCCGCTCGGCAAGCGCTGGACGGGTACCAGGTGCAAACCTTCGGCGTCGTCCTTCGTCGCTACGCCGCTGCGACCAAAACGGACACCGACGCGGAGTTGACCCTGCGTCCTGTCGTGTCGCCGGTGGCGTCGGATCACTTTTTGAACGTGCAACTCGACGAGTTCGCGGAGAAAGTCCTGAACGGGATCTGCGACCCGAACGGTGCTTGGGGCGCGCTCGTGGTCGAATCGAGCGGATCAGGCGTGCAGGGCCACCAACCGTGCAAAGACTACTTGGACAAGGTCCCCTGCGCCGCGGATTCGGGCTGTTCTTGGTCGGACGTGTTGACGGCGTGCCTCAGATCGGCGTGCGTTGTGCACTGCGAGAAGGTGGAGTGCGACGAAGACACCGCGAACTCGTGCGCTTGGGACGCCACGTCGAAGGAGTGCTTCACCGCGGAAAAGTGCCCGCATCCTGAACCAGCGTGCATTGCGGACCCGGAGTGCACGTGGGACACAACCGCGCTGAAGTGCGTCGAAACACCGTGCGCCCACCCGGACGAGAACAGCTGCATCGCCGACAAGACGTACAAGTGCGAGTGGTCGTCGGTGAACCAAGCATGCGCAGAAAGACCGTGCCAACACGAGACGAAGCAGGCGTGTTCAGGCGATGCAGAGTGCCTGTGGGAAGAAGCGTGCGCTGAGCCGGTGGACCACATGTGCGTGATCAAACCGTGCCAACACGTGGCACAGACGGACTGCGAGCTCGACGCCATGTGCGATTGGACGACGGCATGCGCGATCAAACCGTGCGCGCAGTACCCCGACGAGAAGTGCTGCAACACCGACGAAGACTGCCACTGGGACGTGGCGCAGTCGCCGGCGATGTGCAGTCAGCTGCCTTGCCGAAAGCTGTCGGCGGAGGACCCGTGCAACGCGGAGAGAGAGTGCATGTGGGACGGCGCCGGCAGCCAGTGTGTGGAGAAAAGCTGCGAGAAAGTCGGGGGTGACGAGCGATGCCCGTGTGAAGCGGACCCGGATTGTTACTTCGTGTCGACTCCGACTACGCCGGACGCGTTCTGCACGTTCCAGAGATACGGAACGTGCCCGACTCTTGATGTCGTGGTCCTGGTAGACGGCGGAGCGTCGATGTCTCGATCGTTCGGACGCCACCCGCACGGTTTCCACGCGTTGGCTGAGGTTGTTCGGGACTGGGCGAGAACTCTTCCTTTGGACAGCGCGGCAGTGACCGGCGCGACGACACCGATTGGAGGGACTAAGAAGGTCCGACTTGGACTGGTCCAGTTCGCTGGTTCGTCGCAATGGCCGGCAAGCGACGAGAAGCAAGCGCTTGTTGCCCCCGCGTCTGTTGCTGGGACGAGCGGCGGGCGCCTGACCGGCAAACTCGACGAAATCGCCGCCGACTTGGACTACTTCGAAGCCCACTTCATGGGCGACGCCGCGAAGTCGTACCAGCCGGCACCCCAGACGACTTACCTCCTCGCCGGACTCAACAAAGCAGCCAGCTTGTTCAAGACGTCGCCAGTCGACGGCCGCCGCCGCGTGCTCATCGTCCTCAGCGACGGGGGGCTCGACGACAAGGACCAGTACAACGCCGTCAAAAAGCAGCTGGAGCAAATGCAAGTTGAGGTGTTCGGAGTTGCGGTCCGACCGCTCTCCGTGAAAGCACCCGTGGATGAGAAGGCGGAGGCGGACCTGCGCGACTACGCCGTCAGCGAGCCGTCCACGGAGCACGTGAAAGGGCTGCAGGTATACCGATTTCTCACCCGTTGCGCTCCTCCAAGTGTACTTCGAGTTTTGTATCCAACATCTTGCTTCAACTGTACCCGCGAGCGCCCTACGAATGTTCTTGAACTCACACGCAGCACTTACTCAACCGAGACACTCCCGAGTTATTACAGCACATTTCCTTCAGCTTGTGACGAACCACCCTAGCCCAGTGCTGGCTGCAAACGTGCAAACGTTTGCGCAAACGTTTGCGTTTGCGTTTGCAGATCTGGCAGATGCCGTTTGCAAACGTTTGCAAACGGCAACAGCCTAGCGGCCTAACCTTGCACTGCTGCTAGGCTGCTAGCGATGGATAGACACATGCGAGCGATTTTTGACGTGGGCGAGTAACATTTATGCTCTCGTGAGTGCAGCAGTGGTAGTAGGATGTCGACAACTCCCAAAGGAAAAGGATTTGTTGTTTCTGTTGGTCCCCTTATCGTACTTCTGCTATGGAGGTTTTATCACAGGCGTCCCCTCCACGAAGCCGCCGCCGCTCTCAGCCCGCAGGGGAAAACGGAGGTCGACACCAACGCGACAGAGGGATTGGCGAAGGTCCTCGCTTCTTTCTGGACGACACGACCAGCTCTGTGCGTTGGCTGAGCACTCCGACTGCCTCACCGTACCAGAGGGACTAGCTTTGAAAGCAGCAAACAAGCTTGAGGAGATCTGGGTGGCACGCATTTGGCACCAAGTGGCTGTGATTGCAGGCGGTAACAAATAAAGAAATTATTAGCCAGCCCAGGGCGGTCGGTGTACGCAGTGAAGGACAACAAGCAGCGAAGCAGCATGGGGATAAAAACTGCAGATTTCCTCGTGCGGCTGAACTACAACAACAGGAACACGCCGAGACTCTCCCACCGTATAAACCCTGTAAAGCCGTAATGACGTTTGCAAACGTTTGCAGCGTTTGCACTGCAAACGTTTGCCGTTTGCAGATTCGGTGCAAACGCGTTTGCAGCCGTTTGCAGCCAGCACTGCCCTAGCCTAGGCTAGGTGGTCTCAAACGCTCCGAAGATCCCGAAAATCCAAAATTGCCGCAGAATGTGAAAAGAAGGAAGAATCACCTCCACGGTGCGATTCCCAGTGCTCCCGCTAACGAAAAAGTGCGAGGAATTCCTCAAGAAAAAGAGGCTCGAAAAAAGAGGGTGAGGAATTCCTCATGAGGAATTCCTCACCTTTTTCCCGTTGGTGGAATCGTGTAGCCAAAGCACTGCATCACAGTCTACTCATGGGCTGGCGGGCAGAAGTCTGGGGCTGCCACGGGGGTTGGAGCCGAGAAAGAGAGTCGAGGATCAGAAGCAGCCCTGGATTTCTTGACAGATTCTCTCCAAGTCGACACAAGTGCCTTGTTCCATGTGATCTCTGGTCTGCGTCTACTCGTGCCAATGATTCACCAGCACGCAGTGTCGAGTGGTGGTTGAATTTGAAATGGGCTGTTGCTTCCAGGAATGTGCAGTGTTTCTTGTGACAAACAGACTGAGAAGTGCAAACTTTCTCCACCTGTACCGTACCGTTCGCCGGGGCAAAGCCCCCCGGACCCCCCCTGGAGAAAAGCTTTCTCGGTCTCAGAGCGGCAAAAGAAAGTTGGTCGGGAATCCAAGGCAAAAGCGAAGGGATAACCTGCACAACACGGGGGGTGAAAATTTTTGGGGGGCACTAGGGGGGCCCACGTACCCCCTTTTTTTTGGGACAAAAATTATAAGAGGTGGTTGCTCAAGCTTTTCGTGCCGCGGAAAATTTTGTTGTCTTTATACATGTTCCCCGGATGTTGCCCCACATTTTTCCTCCCCAGATTGGCTGATTTTCGAGCCTCCAGATGAACATCGTACTTTTCATGAACGGTTTACTGGGGAAATGCACTTCGCGTTTTTTTTTGCCCAGATACCATTTTTTTGAGATTTTCGCAATCATGGGTTTTGAGCTAAAAACCCACACCTTCCTCCCGAAAACATCATTTTTTCTAGGTGTAATGCCATGTTTTGGACAGCTCGTGCATTTTGGCGACCTCTTTCACCATCCAAAAATCCACTTATGGTGTGCCAGTCGATCTCAAGAGTTTGCAAATAATGCGGTGTGGAAGGTGGGATAGCTCAGGAAACTGCAAAACGCGCCACCTAGAGGGTGGGTTAGCTCGGGAAATTGTGATTTGCGCGTTGTAGAGGGGTAGGATAGCTCAGGAAATCGCAAAAATCGTCATCTAGGGGGTGGGATAGCTCGGGAAATCGCAAAAAAACGCGTTCTAGAGGGTGGGATAGCTCAGGAAGTTGCAAAAAGCGCGTTGTAGAGGGTGGGATAGCTCGGAAAATTGCAAAAAGCGTGTCCTAGAGGGTGGGATAGCTCAGGAAGTTGCAAATGGCACCATCTAGAGGGTGGGATAGCTCGGGAAATCGCAAAAAACGCGTTGTAGAGGGTGGGAAAGCTCAGGAAATCGCAAAATACTCATTGTTGAGGGTGGGATAGCTCAGGAAGTTGCAAAAAGCGCGTTCTAGAGGGTGGGATAGCTCAGGAAATTGCAAAAAGCGCGTTGTAGAGGGTGGGATAGCTCGGAAAATTGCAAAAAGCGCGTCCTAGAGGGTGGGATAGCTCAGGAAATTGCAAAAGGCACCATCTAGAGGGTGGGATAGCTCGGGAAATCGCAAAAAACGCGTTGTAGAGGGTGGGATAGCTCAGGAAATCGCAAAAACTCATTGGAGGGTGGGATAGCTCGGAAAATTGCAAAAAGCGTGTCCTAGAGGGTGGGATAGCTCAGGAAATTGCAAAAAGCGCGTTCTAGAGGGTGGGATAGCTCGGGAAATTGCAAAAAGCGCGTTGTAGAGGGTGGGATAGCTCAGGAAATTGCAAAAGGCACCATCTAGAGGGTGGGATAGCTCGGGAAATCGCAAAAAACGCGTTGTAGAGGGTGGGATAGCTCAGGAAATCGCAAGAACGTCACCTGGAGGGTGGGATAGCTCGGGAAATTGCAAAAACGCGTTCCAGAGGGTGGGATAGCTCGGGAAAGTGCAAAAAGCGCGTTGTAGAGGGTGGGATAGCTCGGAAAATTGCAAAAGGCACCATCTAGAGGGTGGGATAGCTCGGGAAATTGCAAAAAACGCATTGTAGAGGGTGGGATAGCTCAGGAAGTTGCAAAAAGCGCGTTGTAGAGGGTGGGATAGCTCAGGAAATCGCAAAAATCGTCATCTGGAGGGTGGGATAGCTCGGGAAATTGCAAAAAACGCGTTCCAGAGGGTGGGATAGCTCGGATAGTTGCAAAAAGCGTGTCCTAGAGGGTGGGATAGCTCAGGAATTCGCAAGAATCGTCACCTGGAGGGTGGGATAGCTCGGGAAATTGCAAAAAACGCGTTCCAGAGGGTGGGATAGCTCGGGAAAGTGCAAAAAGCGCGTTGTAGAGGATAGCTCGGAAAATTGCAAAAGGCACCATCTAGAGGGTGGGATAGCTCGGGAAATTGCAAAAAACGCGTTCCAGAGGGTGGGATAGCTCGGATAGTTGCAAAAAGCGTGTCCTAGAGGGTGGGATAGCTCAGGAATTCGCAAGAATCGTCACCTGGAGGGTGGGATAGCTCGGGAAATTGCAAAAAACGCGTTCCAGAGGGTGGGATAGCTCGGGAAACTGCAAAAAGCGCGTTGTAGAGGGTGGGATAGCTCGGAAAATTGCAAAAAGCGTGTCCTAGAGGGTGGGATAGCTCAGGAAATTGCAAAAGGCACCATCTAGAGGGTGGGATAGCTCGGGAAATTGCAAAAATCGTCATCTGGAGGGTGGGATAGCTCGGGAAATTGCAAAAAACGCGTTCCAGAGGGTGGGATAGCTCGGATAGTTGCAAAAAGCGTGTCCTAGAGGGTGGGATAGCTCAGGAAATCGCAAAAGATGCATTGTAGAGGGTGGGATAGCTCGGAAAATTTCAAAAAGCGCGTCCTAGAGGGTGGTAGCTCAGGAAATTGCAAACGGCACCATCTAGAGGGTGGGATAGCTCGGAAGATCGCAAACACGACTTTGCCGAAGAGCATGATACAGTGACAAAAGAAGAGTCTCAAATTAGTGCCCTCGAGTCCTTGTATCTGAGCCAGCTCTTGGAGTTAGCCAAAGTGTGTGAAGCAGCTCCGCCAACTCAACGTTCGAAGAAGGATGTCCTGGTCTAGTTGCTGAGTCCTCACTTTGGAGAGCTCGAAGAAGAAGTTCGAACCATGATGGCAAAGAACGAGCAGTCTCGGGGCGGAGCAAAAGAAAAGAAGAAGCGTGCCCGTGCCTCGCAGGGCCCGTCCTCCCCCTTACCGAGGAGGAAGCGAGCTACGCCGGGGAAGCCCCTTTGAAAACGTGCCCTGTTCTGTCCCTTGGCTTTTGGTGGTTTGCGAAAGAGCCGGCTCCGTCTTGCATGGCATGCTACTTATCAAGGCATCCGGAAAACGATGTGACACAGGAAACGGCTGGCTTGGTCTTCCTTGTACGGCATGGAAACCATTATTTAGCAAGCCGGCAAAAAGAAACTGCGGCAAAAAAGCCATTTTCTCCAGAATTCCAGTTCCATATTCCTCAAATAGCCAACTTCGTTTCGTTTCTCCGAAAATTTGGTCTAGCATCTCCCTCGAATGCGCGATTAGATCTACTTTCCTGTGAAGTTCCCCTTTTTCCATGGTAATTGCCCAGGGGACACTGTGCCGAGCAGGAGATTTTTGAGAAGATGTTCGATCCGAGGGCGGAACCACCTTCCTACCACCCTAACTACTCCACAGTCGTATTTTTTGGGGGGTTTTGCATGAAGCATCTCCCTCGAATGCGCGATTAGATCTACTTTCCTGTGAAATTCCCCTTTTTCCATGGTAATTGCCCAGGGGACACTGTGCCGAGCTGGAAATTCTTTGAGAAGGTGTTCGATCCGAGGGCTGAACCACCTTCCTACCACCCTAGCTACTCCACAGTAGTGTTTTTTGGGGGTTTTGCATGAGTTTTCCAGCTGAAACGCGGTAAAAGAGCCCTCATAATTTTTGTCCCAAATTGCCCCATTGTAGCTTGCCTTGCGTGGGCCCCCCTAGGGGGCACCAAAAAAAAACAAGCCCCAAACAGGTTTTGGATTTCCTCACCAAAAGTGAGGTTAGCGGGAGCACTGGCGATTCCCTATAAAAACACAACACACGCAACCCACAGGTGGATGAGGTAGGAGCGGCGTTGGAGGCGCTGTGCGACCCGAACGACGTGTGGGGCAAGTTCGTGGCGGAAAGCGAGGGAACGACCCGGCAACCGTGCACGCTGCACACCGCGAAGCCGATTTGCAACAAGGATGCGGGCTGCGTGTGGTTCGACTCGACGCTGTCCTGCGGAGACACCCCCTGCGTGCAGCACTGCGGTGAGCTGGTGTGCAACGCCGACACGGCGAACGCGTGCCAATGGAACACGACGATCCAGATGTGCGAAAAAGAGCAAATCTGCGCGCTGGATGAAACGCGTTGCCCGACGGACCCTGGTTGTGAATGGGACACCACGGCGAAGACTTGCACACCGAAGAGCTGCACGCATGAGAACCAGCAAGGGTGCGTGGCGGACCCGGATGATTGCAGGTGGGACGCGATCGAGCAGAAGTGCGAGGAACAGCCGTGCAGTTACGACAACGCGGACGAGTGCACACTCGACGGCGACTGCGAGTGGATCAAGCCGTTGATCGAGTGCCAGCCGAAGAAGTGCAACTACGTCACGCGTGACACGTGCTTGAACACGATCCCCGGGCAATGCGAGTGGCAGGGAGCACAAGGTCCGTGCGTGACAGCACCGTGCAAGGAGTACTCGGACGAAATGACGTGCAACGGCGACGTCGAGTGCGCGTGGGGGACGGATTGCGAGGTGGTGTACTGCGCGCGGTACAACTCAACGAGCCCGTGCGACGCCGACGGAAAGTGCATGTGGAGTGCAGCGGACACCAGGTGCGTGGACAAGGTGTGCGACGCGTTCAACGACGACCAGTGCAGGTGCCAACGCGACCCGGACTGCTTCTGGGGCGAGAAGTCGTGCAAGACGGCGAAGTTCGGCGAATGCCCGACGCTGGACGTGGTGGTCGCGGTCGATGGTTCGGCTTCCATGCGATCCTCGTTCGGAACGCACCCGCACGGATTCTACGGGATGATGGAGATGGTGAAGGACTGGACGAAAACGCTGAGTCTGAGCGGCGAAGCAGCGGGGACGACGTCCTCGGCGACGGCCGCAGGGAAGACCCGCGTCGGGATCGTGCAGTTCAGCGGGAAACCGGCGATCCTCATCCCCGCGACGAACATCGTGGACGGGGCGCAGAAGGCGCCGACTGGAACCGGGACGGGCGGACGGCTGTCCGGCGACATCGCGGAAATCGTGGGGGACCTGGACTGGCAGGAGACGAACTACATGCAGGGTGGGACGTACATCCGCGCTGCGCTCGACGTCGCAGCGGACATGTTCCTTGCGTCGCCCGCGGGCAGAACGAAGGTTTTGTTGGTGATCACCGATGGACAGGTTCAGGACGCAGACAACCTGTCGCCTGCGCGTGGGCGGCTGGAGATGGTCGGGGTGAAAACGTTCGGCGTCGTGCTGCGCAGGTTCGACACGCACACGAAGGACGACTTGGACGCGGAGGTGACTCTGAAAACGCTGGTGTCGATCCCGCAGGTGGAGCACTACTACAACGTCATGATCAGCGACTTGCCCGACGTTCTCGGCGGGCTGTGCGACCCGAACAGTATGTGGGGCAAGTTCATCGCTGTGACGGAGACGCAGCAAGCCGGAGTGCACCGGCCGTGTGGAAACTACGTGCACAAGGAAAACTGCGTGGCTGATCCTGGCTGCGTGTACGAGGCAGTTCTGACTGCGTGCGTCGACACGCCGTGCATGAAGCACTGCGAACAAGCGTCGTGCGACGCGGACACGGCGAACACGTGCGAGTGGAACGCTGCGGACGAAGCTTGCTACAAAGGAGAGGTCTGCCCGCACGGGTCTGAAGCGCTGTGCACGGGGGACTACGAGTGCATGTGGACGCAATCGGGGGAGTGCGTGGAACGCGGGTGCTCGCACCCGGACGAGAACAGCTGCCTCGCGGAGACGGACTACGACTGCGTCTGGAAGGCAGCGGAGCAGGAGTGCGTGCTCCGACCGTGCCAATACGACGCGGAAAACGAGTGCGTGGCGGACGGCGCTTGCGAGTGGAGCGGGATCTGCGGGGACCCGAAGATGTGCGTGGAGAAGTTGTGCCAGTACACGGACGAGGCAACCTGCGGTGGCGTGTCGCTGTGCGAGTGGAAAGGAAGCGCGTGCGCAACGAAGCCGTGCGTGCAGCACCCGAACGAAAAGTGCTGCAACACGAACGAGGATTGCTATTGGAACGTCGACGCGGCACCGGCTGTGTGCAGCGAGGAGCCGTGCAGGCTGTTCGAGACGGACGCGACGTGCGACGCTGAGCGCTCGTGCATGTGGGACGGGGCGGCGGCGAAGTGCGTGGAGAAGGAGTGCGAGAAGCTGGACGGGCAGTGCGCGTGCAACGCAGACCCGGACTGCTACTGGCTGGTGCCGGAGGCGTCGTCTTCCGGGGGGGCTGCGCGGTGCGCGTTCCAAAGATACGGGAAGTGTCCGACGTTGGACGTGATGCTGCTGATCGACGGCGGAGCTTCGATGTCGCGGAAGTTCGGGAGGCATCCGCACGGGTTTTTCGCGTTGACCGAAATGGTGCGGGACTGGGCAATCTCCCTTCCCCTCACGAACGAAGCCGCCGGGACGCCACCAGCTGCCGGGACACGGGCTGTGCGCGTTGCAATCGCGCAGTTCGCGGGCAGTGAAGTCTGGGGATCGGGAGACGAACGGCAGATCCTGACGGCGAGCGGAAGCGGGACGAGCGGAGGGAAGTTCACGGGTTCGAAGCCGGAGCTGCTGGCGGACATCGACGCGCATGAAGACAACTTCATGGGGGCGAGCGCAACGCTGCAGCCGGTGCCGCAGACGACGTACCTGTTGGGTGGCCTGAACAAGGCGGTGAACTTGTTCCGAACGTCGCCGGTTGACGGGCGACGAAGGGTGTTGATCGCGATCGCGGACGGAGAACTGGTGGACAAAGACAGTTTGAAAACACCGCTGGCGGAGTTGGCGCAAGCGCAAGTCGAAGTGTTCGGGTTGGTGATCCGCCCCGCGTCCACGCACACGGTGGTGGACACGACGGCGGAAGAATCGGTGCTGGCGGTCGTCGGGGAACCGAAGACGGAACACTTGCGGAACCTGGTGATCGACGATGTGCCCGCAGTGCTGGCGGCGCTGTGCGACCCGAACGACGAGTGGGGGAAGTTCGTGGCAGCGAACGACGAGAGAGAGCCGTGCACGTTGATGACGGACAAGGACACGTGCAACAGAGATGCGAGCTGCGTGTGGTACGACTCGACGCTGTCGTGCGGAGACTCGCCGTGCCTGAAGCACTGTGAACAGGCGGTGTGCGAGAAAGACGCGGACATCAACTTGTGCGTGTGGAGCAACGGGTTGTGCGAGAAGGAAGAAGTCTGCGCTCACGCGGCGGCGCCCGAGTGCGACGCCGACGACAAATGCGAGTGGAACGCGACGGCAAGCGTGTGCATCGGGATGACGTGCAAGCACGACAACGAACAAGGGTGCCTCGCGGACGCGAACAACTGCGCTTGGGACAACCTTGGACAGGTGTGCCACGTCCGGCCGTGCGACTACGACAACGCAGACGAGTGCGATCTGGACAACGACTGCGAATGGAACGTGGACTCGGTCATTTGCGAGCCGAAGAAGTGCCTGTACACGGAGGAGGAGCCGTGCGAAGAAACGATCCCGGGGCTCTGCGAGTGGAAGAAGGTCCTCGACGACTACGAGTGCGTGGTGAAGCCGTGCCGCGGCTACTCGGACGAAAAGTCGTGCCACGGGGACTTCAAATGCGAGTGGACGACAGCGGTCGCTCCCGGGCAGTGCGAAGAGAAGTACTGCAGGAGATACTGCGACGACGCATCCTGCGACGAGCGCGACTGCACGGCGGACCCGGAGTGCGTGTACAACGAAGACGAGTTGTGCGTGGAAAAAGTGTGCTCTGAGCTGGCCGACGCGTGCGAGTGCAGGAAAGACACGGAATGCTTCTGGATGGTCGCGACGGGAACCTCAGGCGCGGAAGCGTCGTGTGTCGACGCACGGTACGGAACGTGCCCGCAGCTGGACGTGGTCGTCGTTTTCGACGGCTCCGCTTCGATGAGACAGATCATGGGGCGTCACCCGCACGGGTTCTTCGCGATGGTCGAGATGTTGAAGACGTGGGTGTCTGCGTTGCCGCTGACGGGAACGAAGGCGGGGGAACCCAGCGCGGCGGGTAACTTGATGCGGGTGGCGTTCATCCAGTTCAGCGGAGCGCCGACGGCGCCTGTCACGGGGACGGTGGCGGGTTCAGCGATCAAGACGCCGTCGGGAGTGGGGACGAGCGGGCGTCTGTCGGGTGATGTTGCTGAGTTGAAGGCGGATCTGAGCTGGCACGAGGACAACTACATGGAGAAGGGAACGTACGTTGCGCTCGGGTTGGAGATGGCGGCGTCGACGCTGGCGGCTGCGCCTGCCGACGGGAGGAAGAAGGTGGTTTACATCATAACAGATGGCGAGCTGCAGGATGCGGACGTGCTCGCTCCGTCGCGGGCGAAAGTCGCGTCTGCCGGAGGTGAAGTGTTCGGTATCGTGGTCCGTCGTTTCGCAACCAGAACGCAGGTCGACGAACTCGCGGAGGAATCTCTGAAGCGCATCGTCTCCGCCGTGCAGGAGAACCACTTCGTGAATGTCGACATGGACGAACTCGCGTCTGCGGATGGTCCGCTGACGCACCTGTGCGACCCCACGTCCGAGCTCGGATCGTCGCTTGCCATGGGTAGCGGCGGCGGCGTGCACCAGCCGTGCTTGAAGTACATGGTGAAGGCAACGTGCAACGTCGACGCGGGTTGCGTGTGGTCCGAAGCGCAGCTGTCGTGCGTGAACTCACCCTGCGTCGCCCACTGCGACGAAGCGGCATGCGACGCGGACGTCGACAACGGTTGCACGGGCGGATGGAACGCAGCTGCATCCACCTGCTACCGGAACCCGAAGTGCGCGTACCCTACCCAAGGGGAATGCGAGAAGTACACGGAGTGCGCATGGGCAGACGCGGCTTGCGTTGAAGCGCCGTGCAGCCACATAACGGAAGACGGGTGCCTTGCCGACACGGAGTACATCTGCGAGTGGAAGGACCCGGCGACGTGCCGCGTGAAGCCGTGCGCGAGGCACACGGCACAGGGAGAATGCGAACAAGACACCAAGGACCTCTGCCAGTGGACGGCTGCTGACGTGTGCGTGCAACAGCCGTGCGCGTACAGCAACGCCACCGACTGCACGGGTGATGCATACTGTGAATGGCTCGACACGCAGACTTGCGTGGTGCGGCAGTGCGTGGAATACGTGGACGACCGAGCATGCGACGCTGACGCCCGCTGCCACTGGGACATTGCGGCGCCGCCGGGCAGCTGTCAACTAACGCGTTGCGCTCGATACGAGACGAACGTAGACTGCGGGCTCGACACCGGCTGCGTCTGGGACGATGCAATCACGAACACGGCGACTGGGCAGACGGGAGTGTGCGTCGAGAAGACGTGCGGCGACGTGGCAGAGCGGTGCAAGTGCGTGCTGGACCCGAACTGCTTCTGGTCGACGTCGGCTGCGCGGTGCGAGGAGCAGGTGTTCGGGAAGTGTCCGACGCTGGACGCAGTTCTGCTGCTCGACGGCTCCGGGTCGATGAGCCTATCGTTCGGCCGGCACCCGCACGGATTCTTCGCCATGATGGAGATGGTCCGAGACTGGCTGAAGACACTGCCGCTGAGCAAGGAGCCCGCATCAACGGGAGCAAACTCGCAGGTGACCGGACAGGTACGCACACGTCATTTTCCTTCAAATCAGTTTTCGCACCCAACAAAAGATCTCAGTCTGTCAGAACATGGGGATTCGGGAGACTAGGCCAAGTTGCAGTCCTTCCGAACTGTAACTTGCTCTAAAGTGTAGTTGCGCACCTGCGTTGCCACTTGTGCGCGCGCGAGGGACTTTGACTTGCAATGGGGGGGTGTACGAATGAGGATAGTAGTTCGTGCGCATGCCAATGCACCCTGCGTGCTTCTGTTTGGAAGACGAAAGAGAAGAATCAAACCCGCAAAATCAAGTCAACCACCATCCCCCCCCTGCAGGCCCGAGTCGGAATGGTGCAATTCAGCGGGGTTTCATCATCAGTGGGGGCGACTGGAGGAGTAGTGGGATCTGCGAAGCGTGCGCCGCCGTTGATCGGAACCGGCGGAAGGCTGAGTGGTGACCAGGCTGAGTTGATGGCGGACGTGGCGTGGCACGAGGACAACTACATGGGACAGATGACGTTCGTGGAAGAAGGTCTCGGGATGGCAGCGGACATGTTCTCGAACGATTCGCCGACGGACGGGCGGCGGAAGGTGGTGATCCTCGTGACGGATGGAGTGCTCATGGACGCGGACAGGCTGGACACGGTGCGGGCCCGGTTGGACCAGATGCAGGTGATCGTGTTTGGAGTCGGACTGCGCCGATTTTCAGCGAGAACTGGGGACGACGACAAGGCAGAAGCGGTGCTGAAGCCAGTGGTGACCGAGCCGGGCGAGTCGCACTTCCTGAGTTTGACGATCGACGAAGTTGCGACTGAGGTGTTGTCGGGACTGTGCGACCCGAGCACCGCGTGGGGCAAGCTGGTGACGGAGACTGGAACGGGTTCAGGTGGAACATCCGGATCTGTACCGTGCCCTCAATACAAAGTGAAGACGGAGTGTAACGCGGACAGCAGCTGCGCATGGGGTGCGACGACTTCGTCCTGCTCCGTTACAGCCTGCGCAGCTCACTGCGACCAGGCGGTGTGCGTGGCCGACACACCGAACCACTGTGATTGGGAATCGGCGGCCAACGGTTGCGTGAAGAAGATGCCGTGCTCGTACACGAAGCAGGCGGCTTGCGTGCGGGATACGGAGTGCCAGTGGAAGGAGGACGTGTGTGTCGAGAAAGTGTGCAACCACGCGGATGAGGAGCCGTGCGTGGAAGACCCTGTCGGCTGCGTGTACGACTCCGCCACGCAGGTTTGCTACGAAGAACCGTGCCAAACCAAGACGGAGGAGCTGATGTGCTTGGACCTGTCAGGGCAGTGCGAATGGGACGTGGACCACAGTCTGTGCAAACCGGACCGGTGCTCGGTATGCACGGGGAACCAGACGTGCTGCGAGGACCCGATCCGATCACTCTGGTGCGAGTTCGAGTCGACGAGCGCGTGCGTGAAGCGACCATGCGTGGAATACATTGATGAAATGGCGTGTGTCGAGGTCCCCGATGACAAGTGCTACTGGGACTCGGCGACGTCGCCTGCGATGTGCCGTGAAGCGTTCTGCCCGTCGTTTGACGACGAAGATGCATGCAACCAAGAGGCGGAGTGTCACTACGACTTCGGTGTTTGTATGAACTCGCATTGCTCCGACGTGCATGATACGTGTGCGTGCACCTCTGACACAGAGTGCTTCTGGCACAACGGTGTGTGCGTGGGGATCCACTACGGTGCGTGCCCGACGATGGACATCGTAGTGTTGATCGAAGGTTCGGCTGCGATGAGCTCGGTCTTCGGCCGTCACCCACACGGATTCCAGGCTCTCCTTGAAATGATGAGGGCATGGGCGTCGCTTCTGCCGCTGACCGGCGACATCGGGAAAGCGGGGCAGAGCGGGCTTGGGTACGCAGACGGGCTGACGAGGATCGCGTTCGTGCAGTTCAGTGGGAACAAGAACAAGAAGCAGGGCTCAGGAGTTGTTGCCGGCTCGGCTGCGGTGACGCCGGTTGGTACGGGGGCAGCTGGAAGACTGACCGGGTACATGCCGGACATCAAAACCGATTTGATATGGCACGAAACGAACATGCTCGGAGAAGACACGTTCGTTTCCGCGGCACTTGACATTGCCGGGAACCTGCTGAACGCGGCACCGAAAGACGGGCGGAAGAAGATCGTGCTGCTGCTGCAGAGCAACAAGGCAGGGGACATGGACAGAGTGGACCAGCCTCTGGCGAAGTTGAAGGCTGCGGACGCGCACGTGTTCGGGATCGTCGTGAGGAGGACGTCGCAACACGCAGCGGACGTTGATTTGGCAGCAGAGGAATCGCTGCGACGCCTGGTGACGGAACCGCAGGACCAGCACTTGATGAACGTGCAGATCGACAAGTTGGAAGAAGAGGTGTTCGACCGTTGGTGCAACCCGGAAACGGCGTGGGGCCAGTGGTTGGTGGTGCTGCACACGGACTCGAAGGTGCCGTGCGGGTTCCACGCGACGTCGCACGAGTGCGACAAGGACTCGGGCTGTGCATGGGATGACTCGCTGGTGAAGTGCACGAAATCACCGTGCTTGCAGTTCTGCAAGCAGGAGGACTGCGAGTCGGCGGACGAGAAGCTGAGATGCGAATGGGACGGGACGGACTCGACTTGTGCGAAGGAGCAGGTGTGCGCGTACGACGCGGAAGGAACGTGTATGGCGGACCTGGAGTGCTGGTGGACTGAGAGAATGACCACCGACGACACGGGCAATCCCGCGATGATGTCGACGTGTGAGCCTGTGCCGTGCAAGCACTTGACGGAGTCGGCGTGCCTTTCTGACGATTTCGGATGCGTGTGGGATTCGTCGCTTGCGACGGATCGTTGCCAAATACCAAAGTGCCCATACGTTACGTCGGGAGAGTGCACAGCCGACCCGCAGTGCGTGTGGGATGCAGTTGCAGAGGCGTGCGGCGTGCGACAGTGCACACACGCGACGCAAACGCCGTGCGACGCGGACGTAAAGTGCAAATGGGACGCGAACACGTGCGTGGAACTGCCGTGCGTGCAGCACCTCGACGAATCGTCGTGCAACACGGAACCGTCGTGTGAGTGGGATGTTTCAGCGTCACCTGCATACTGCAAGGAGACGTACTGCTCACGATGGAAGGGCGAGGGAGACTGCAACGGTGACGCGTCGTGCGGATGGGACGCGACTGCGGCGACTTGCGTTGAATTTGACTGCGAACTGATCGATAAGGAATGCGAATGCATGCAGACGCCCGCGTGCTTCTGGAGCAGCCAGTCGAATGGATGCGTGGCCGAAGTGTTCGGAGCGTGTCCCGCGCTCGACATCGTGGTGGCGGTGGACGGCTCGGCGGGCATGGCACGATCCTTCGGACGGCATCCGAGCGGCATCGTGGCCCTGATGTCGATGCTGCGTGACTGGATCCGTCTCCTGCCGTTGAGCATGGACACGTACAGCAAGGCGCAAGCAGCAGCCAACAGCGGAGTCCGCGTCGGGATCGTGCAGTTCTCGGCACCGGGCAAGTTCGTCACGACGACGACGACCGGAGCACACGGGATGTTGTCGGGAGACATCGACGAACTGAAAGAAGACGTGGCCTACCACGCGGCCCACATCGCCGGATCACTCGGAACGCAGGTGCAGCGATACATGGAACCGGCCCTGGACCACGCGACGTACATGTTCAAAAACTCGCCGACCACCACCCGGCAGCGGGTGTTGCTGATGCTGACGAGCGGAACACCCGACGACGTGACTGCCCTGGAAGCAGCGCGGGCAGCGATGGACGCCGGCGTGCAGACGTTCGGCGTCGTGATCCGACGGTTGTCGACTTTGTCGCAGGCGGACATCGAGGCTGAGTCGCAAGTGAAGCCGTTGGCGTCGACGGCGAAGGACGACCACTTCGCGAATTTGATGATCGACGAAGTGCCGACGAAGGTGCTGTTCGCGCTTTGCGACGCGTCGAAGAAGTTCGGACATGCGATCTTGACGCGTGCAGCGGAAGTCGGCCTGCAGAGCCAGAACGAACACCTGCCGTGCTTCTCGTACACAGCAGCTCGGGAATGCAACAGCGACAGTGGGTGTGAATGGTCCGAGACTATGCTGTCCTGCGTCGCGAACGCGTGCATGAAGTACGGATGCGACCAGCCTCCGTGCCAGGCGGACACGACGTGCACGCTGAAAGGCGACACATGCTGGAAGGACCCTGCCGCTTCGTGCGGCTCGTTCACGACGGAAACCGGCTGCGAATCGGCACCGAAAGACTGCGAATGGACGCTCATCGACCTCGGCATGTACCGCTGCGTGGACCCGGTTTGCGTGTCGCACGAAACCGAGGACAGCTGCGTCACAGACGCCGCTGGATGCGAGTGGAAAGCACTGACGGAGGAGTGTGTGCGAGGGGGTTGCACGTATCCGAACCAAGGGGACTGCGAGGCAGACGGCGCGTGCACGTGGAAGACAGAGCACGGCGGGTACTGCACACCGACACGTTGCTCGGGGGCGACAGACGAGGCAAACTGCGAACAAGACCGGGCATGTGAATGGAGAGCGTCGGAATGCGTGCTCGTCGAGTGCGCGGAACACGCAGACGAAGCGACGTGCGACCACTACGATGGGTGCCATTGGGATATTTCGGAAGCACCGCCGGTGTGCCTTGTGAAGCGCTGCCACCGATACGCGACAGAAGAAGCTTGCGAGACGGACGCGAACCTGGCGTGCATGTGGGACGCGAGTGGTACGTGCGTGGACAAGGACTGCGGCAAGGCGTACACCGAAGCGTGCCCGTGCAACAGCGACGCATACTGCTTCTGGTCTCAAGCGGAGAACCGCTGCACCACGGGGATCTTCGGCGGGTGCCCGATGATGGACGTCGTGGTGATGCTGGACGGAACGAGCTCCATGGGCGGCGTGTTCGGCCGTCACACAAACGGGTACTACGGCATGCTTGAGTTGTTGCGAGACTGGGTGAAGCAGCTGCCGCTGTCTGGCACGGTGGCATCGGACAAGGCGGCGGCTGACGGCGTGCGCGTCGGGCTGGTGCAGTTCGGAGAGCAGGCACGTGAGAAGAAGACACCGCAAGGCACCGGCTCCGGTGGACACGTTTCCGGAGACCTGGACCAGGTACTGGGAGACTTGGACTACCACGAGAACAACATGATCAACACCGACCGAGCCTACGCTGCCGGCGCGCTGACCTCCGCGTTGGCGATGTTCAACACCAACACGCGGAAGAAGGTGCTGCTGATTCTGTCGGACAGTTTGATCTACGACGCGACGTCAACCGACACCACATACGCGTCCAGCTTGCTTTCCAGTGCAGGAGTTCAAGTGTACTCTGTGTTGCTCCGGCCGACGGCTGCGTACGCAACGGGGCAAGCGGAAGCCCAGGCGAGCTTGCTCACGATTTCAAGCAACGTTCCGGAGGACCACTACGCGGACGCGACGATGGACCAACTGGGTGAGATCCTCGATGGGTTGTGCGACCCGCACACGCAGTTCGGTGAGCAGCTTGCGACGGCGGGTGGCACAGGGGCGCAACCGGTTATGCCTTGCCCGATGTACACGGGTAAGTACGAGTGCAATGACGACAAGGCGTGCAAATGGAGTGACCGATTGCTGACGTGTGTCGATTCGGCGTGCGTGAAGCACTGCGCGAAGCCGGAGTGTGAAGAAGACGTGACGAACTCGTGCGCGTGGGACGAGGCGGGGAACGTTTGCGTGCGCGACGAGCTGTGCAACTACGCTGAGGTGGACCCGTGCAGCAAAGACCCGGGGTGCGAATGGCTCGCGTCGGAGGGCAAATGCGTGGAGCAAATCTGCCAGCACCAGAGCGAGGCTGGGTGTGTGGATGACGAAGTGGGTTGCCAGTGGCAGTCGGCGAAAGAAAAGTGCGTGGTGCGGCCTTGCACGTACAAGGTGGCCGCGGCGTGCGAAGCAAACGACGGCTGCAAGTGGGACTCGGCGATCACAGGAACGTACAGGTGGGCGCCGTGCGTGGAGAAGCCGTGCGTGACGTTGACGAAGGAGACAGAATGCGGAGCAGACGCGCGCTGCCAATGGACGTCAGACAGGTGCGAGGTGAAGACGGGCTGCGTGACGTACGTTGACGAGATGTCCTGCGTGCACGACGAGACCTGCTTCTGGGACACAACGCAGGCCCCAGCGTACTGCAACATCAGACCGTGCCAGAAGCACACCACAGCTGCTGCATGCGCTGAGCAGGTCGGCGAATGCGAGTGGCAGGGCACGACGTGCAAAGAGTTAGTCTGCGGGGGCCGCACGGACAAGTGCGACTGTCTATCGATTCCGTCGTGCGCATGGGATTCCGTCGGGTCGCGTTGTGTGTCGGACCTGTACGGAGCATGCCCGGCGTTGGACCTCGTCGTCACGTTCGACGGAAGTGGGTCGATGAGCCAATCGTTCGGACGCCACCCCCACGGATTCTACGCGATGCTCGAGGCCATGCGGGACTGGGTGAAAGAGCTTCCGCTGACGGGCGAAGGAGCGTCGGCAGTGGCTGGAGCGAGCTCGGCTGCGGCGAGTGGAGTGCGCCTCGGCTTCGTGCAGTTCTCCGCTGCCAACAACGCGCTCAAGACGCCGGCGGGAACCGGCACGGGAGGCCGGTTGTCGGGTGACGCGACCGAGCTGGGCGCCGATCTGGACTGGCACGAAGTTCACTATCAGATGGACCAGACGTACGTTTCGCAGGTATGCTCCCTTTATGTGTAGTAGACTCAAGGAAGAGGAACTTTTCCCTTGGCGGGCCCACCACATGCCCAGCAACTTCTAAGAGTAGTAGGAGAGTTCCCCGTCTCGTCCCACCCCAGGCGGGACGAGACGGGGGCACCAACTCCGGAAAGTAGACATGCAACGAGCACAGTACCGCAATATTGAGGCCTTTACAGAAAGCCGAAAGTGCAGAGGAACAAAGATGCTGAAGAAAAGGTGATGGTCAACAAACCGCAACGCTCGCCGGCTTCTCTACGAACAACGGTAGACTCACCCGCAAGACTGTCAGGCGTGTGAAGTTCACAGATGGCGCTTACAAATTGAAGGCCTTGCCTGATGAGCTTCTGGACTTCGCGGTTCTCTTGAATTTGATGGTGTTTGCGGAGAAGGTTCGAACGCGCCGCGCCGGTTGCAGGGTGCCGTCGCGGGGGACTGGGCTGCACCGGGCTTTTTCTTTTGTATAAGCACCTGCTTTGTAGGAAATGCTTGAGGAGGCTGCCAGCTGCAAAAGATCAAAGGAGGTAAATGTGCTGCAGCCCACACGAAGCACAGGTGAATCGGGGTTCAGTGGCGGGCGTAAGCGTTCAACAAAGCGCGGTCTTTTTAGGACGACACATACTACTACTAGAGGCAGCAGGACGCTTTGTCTAGGTAGGTAGCGTCACCTTCCCGATGCGAGCTGATTGCCGGATGGATGCGGGCTACTGCACCTTTGTACCACCGACACCCTCTGGGGGCTTCCAGGTTACGCGCAATCGGGGGTTTGAAATGATGAATAGTACCAAAAGCCGCACCCACGCGGCGTTGACTTTGGCTGGTCTTTGTAAGGGCTGCGTTGATGTTACTTTGATCAAACCCACACCGACTTGAAGTCGTGTGGTATCACTCGATTGACCTGTTTCATCCACACACCTCTGCTATTGCTAGTTGGTCCTTATCTCGGTCAATTGTATCCACCTCGACCCCGCGGTTTTAAGGCCACGGAGTTGAATCGAGTTGGATTCTTCGGACATGTATTAGCAATGGAGTTACCATTGTTATCCAACTGGGCCCAAAAGGCACCTTCCCCGCGTAGATTGCCACCGATTTAATGAGCCGTCTGCAGACCCACTGTTAATCCATTTACTCTGAGACTTGCATGGCTTAATCCTTGAAAC
>JAPJBO010001832.1:0-28135 GCA_030068145.1 Diplonema papillatum
GGGACTTCCTGCTCGTCCGTGGATTGTCTGCTTCTGCCTCCTCGGTTGCAGCCGCTTCCCCCTTTGCCATCCCCTTCTCAGCTGCCATGTGTGGTTGATTTGCGGCGCTGGGGAGGGAGTGTGCTGGGGGGGTCACGGTTTCATGTTCTTGGACGGGGACGCATTCTGGCCGTTCCACCTCCAACAGGGTTCGCATGATGTCCACAGTTTCCTGGGAGCTGCTGGGGGTGCCTCCTTTTTCCGACCCTCCGGTCCCTGGGTGCCGTATGCCTTCGTCCGGTTCTGGCGACCATGACTGGCCTTGGGGGTCGTGTGGCAGTCCTGTCGAATCGCGCGTGTATGAACGAATCTGCCTCTCTTCTGTTGTGCCCTCTGTTTTCGATCGGCCCGTTCTCCTTCCTCCTGCGACTGCTCCCTGTGGTGCTTCGCCTCCCACTTGCGCTTCTGTCCCTGTCTTTTCCGCCTCGGGTGTCGCTCCCATCAACATTCCCCTTCCAGCTGCCATGTGTGGTTGTTTAGCGGCGCTTGGAGGATGGGGTGTTGGGGAGACCTTGGGCACGGGCTTCAAGCTGGAGGAGCAGTCACGCCCTTCCCCTTCGAACGGGGCTTGCATCAGTGTCACTGTGTCCTGGGAGCTGGAGGAATAGCCTGTGCCTCTGGCTTCCAGGTGTCGCGCAACTCTGTCGGCAGCCGTATCCGATGGCCGATTGAATTGGTGGAGTGTTGCTGCACCGTCTGGCTCCCCGGCTTTAAGAGAGACATGCGGACCCGAGCCTTCCGCTGTTCGGGCGCCTGTTGGTGGGAGGGTCGCTGATCGGGTGTCCCCTGCTGCCATGTGTGGTGTGTTGTTGGCGCCGGTGAGTCCGTCAGAGACTGGAGTGTGTCGCTCAGTGTCTGGAGTGTGTGACAGAGAAGGCCGGGGGGGCGGGATGTCGTCCGGTGTCTCGAAGACCTCTGCTTGCATAGCTTTCAGTACCTCTTCTGCCGACCATCCCTCGACTGCTTTCCCGACCCCTACCCGGGTTTGCAGATGTGCGTCCTCTAGCCTTGGCCGGCCCACTTTGCCCCGCCCCTCGTTTTCGGACCGTGCCTCTGGGCTGGGAGTCCGCCCTGTCTGCCCGAGCGGCCGGGGGCTTCGATCGCCTCCAGGCGTGCCTGGGACGTTGTCTGCTGTCGATTTCTGCATCGACGGCTGCTCTCCCGCTGCTGTGTCACTCCCGGGCCCCTGACGGGCAGCCGGTGGCATTTGCTCTCCCGCCGCATCCTTTGGTGGTATCGCTGTTGCCTGGGCGGCTGTCGGAGGAGCGGCCTTAGCTGGAGCTGTCGGGGAGGCGGGGGGGGCGACGGGGCCCCCGGCCGCTCTCGCCGGCGACACCGCTTGCAAGTACTGCGTCACCGACATTGTGCGCTTTTCCTCCTGAATGAAGCTCCGGGGCGGATCTGATGGAGTTGGGAGGGCGTCGCTCCCCCGCTGTGCTGTGCTTTCCCGGCTTTTTGCCCACCTCTCCGCTCTTCTTCTCCGCATCGGCATGCTTTTGATCTGCTGAAGCTTCTTGAGGTATCTTCCGGGGTCACCCCTTCGCTGGACTGCCTGTCCTTCCCCGGAAGACTCGCCCTCGGTCTCATCTGTTGCCATCGGAACGGGTGGGGGGTCGGCATGCCCCTGGCTGCTTGGCCTCCCTTGGAGGGTGTGGCCTCTCGGCGCTGTGGGGCCTTCCTTCCCGACCGTGGTGGCTTCCTGACCTTGTGTCCCCTGGTGCGTGTCTCCCACAGGAGGCTCGGCCCTGGGTGGTGAAGCCAGCGGAGCCTTCGGTCTCTCTGTGGCACCTGCGTGGCCCCCCTCCGTTTCTGCAGGGGCTGTTAATGCCTCGGCCGGGGCGCCTTGGCCCTGCCCCCTCATGTGAGAGTCATCCGTTGTTGGGGCCCCTGTACCGAGGGAGGGGGCGAGCTCAGCCTGAGCAGTGCTGTCGGCGAGTCCTTCTCCCGGTGATGCGGGGGCTGCTGTCGATCTTGGCGAGGCGTCCTGACTCTGCCCCCTCATGTGTGTGTCCCCCGACAGCGAGAGTTCGGACATGAGGGGAGGATCGGGCGGCATCTCTCTCTCTGTGCGGTTGGGGTGCACCCATTTCGGTGCGTCGCGTGCTGCTGAGGCGTCTGCCGGGGCGTCATGGACCTTTGTACCATGTGTGGCCTTCGACCCTTCTTCATCCATGCCTGTCGATCGCGGTGTTGGTGTCGGTGATGCTGGATCTGGCGGCGGCCAAATCGGGGGCAGTGTCCGTCCTGTCCCCTGACCAGACCTACTCGTCTTTCTCTCCGCGTCTTCCCTGGCTTTCTGCTGAACCGCCTTGCCCAGGGCCTCACACTCCTCTTGCCAAATCTCCACATCCAGCGAAACGTACTCCACTGGCTTTTCCCTGATGTTTCCGGGTTCCACTCCGATGGAGTTCCTGTCTGTTATTGTCCCTCTGCGGATCGCTGCCCTGGCTGCCCCTTGACCACCTGTATGGAGATCCTTTCTGCGTAGTCGCGGAAAACCTCTGCTTTGTTTCTCCTGGCCCGGTCAGCTGCTTCGGCAGCCACTCTCCCGCAAACCCGCAAACCCGCAAACCCCGCAAACCCGCAAACCCGCAAACCCGGGTTTGCGGGTTTGCAGAGGAAGCTCCGGGCCTCTGCTCCGAAGCCGCCCATGGACTCGAGGGCAAACGCCGTGAAGCGCCGGTTGTTCTTCTGCAGCTCCTCCGCGTACTTTGTGTACTTGGTCGCCTCCCCCTTCCTGGCCGCGTACCCTTGTGAGATTGCCGCTTCCTGGCAGATGGATGCGCTTTGGGGATTGGCGATTGTGACGTCGATGGATCTGGGGCGCCGCTCGTTCACTCCTCGCGGGAGGGAAACGTCCCCCGGGATTATCCCTGGCTTTGTGCCCACTGTGCCCTTCTCCTCCTTCTTCGGCTCCAGGGCCGCGTCCAAGCACGCCATGTACAGCTCGTCCCTCACCGCATGATGCTTTGCTGTCCAGTCCCCACCGTGGCGGCAGCTCAACGCATGGTGGCCGAGCCTGTCAAGGCCGTCTTTTTTGCACACCTCGCATGTCTGGCCCGCCTCAAATACCGCCGAGCCCAGCCACATCTTGACTGCTACTTCGAACTCTTGAGGCTCCATGTCCTTTCCTGTGTAGGGGACGGCCGTCAGCCACGAGCCGGCATGCGGGAGGGTAATCGTCAGGAGGCGTGCTTTCTCCCTTGGGTTGTCATCCACGTCCTTCCTGAGTTCCCTCAGCTGCCTCTCCTCAATAGCGGCTGACAGAAGGCGCTGGACGAGGACTCCTCTCGGGCCCTCCGGGCTAACATCGTCGCTGCCGACTGCCTCGTTAAATGACTTGGCCGCTTTCCTCCAAGCCCTCGCCTCGACCCGATATCGGTGGTCCAACTTCTTCGCCAGCTCCTCCCAAGCTGAGATCGACGCCAGCGTCGCTGCCGCATGGTGTTCTGCGGTGCTCCTGAGCCCCAACCCGCCATACCGAATTGCCAGCTTGGCCTGCGACCAAGCCTGAGCTGACAATCTGCTGTTGCTTATCGCTTGCATTGCGTCGTGGACCATGTCGTCGAACCGGCGGAGTTCTTGTCTGACCTTCCTTCCCGGGACGGCCCGCATATAGTACACCATCTTTCCGTATGAGGTGCAGTATCGCAGCAGCAGGTATGCCGCTTGCTTGTCATCCATCAGCTTGAGCATCCTGAAGGTCTCCCGGAGCTTGTCGACCTTTGCCTTCAAGAACTCTGCGCAGAATGCGTCGTTTCCTATTGGTGCTCCCAGGAAGCACATACCTTGACTGCTTGCACACGAACTCTCGAACACCAGATTTTTCAAGCACAACTCCGACCCGAACCATCTTGTGAATTTCTTTTCTTCTTCTAGTTCCTGTTTGCGTTGTGTGTGCTGAATCCTGTTTTCTTTCGAGTCGGCCTCTTCATTTTTTTTTCTTTTTTTGGTAACTGAGGGGGGAAATGCATGACGCACGACCACAAGCCGGACCAAACTTGTGAGTGTGGGACTGTCCGTTTTTCCGTCGGGACTTACCCACTAAAACTCCTAACTCAGAGATTCGAGAGATGCAGAGGGTGCTACCCACGGTTCTCACCGTGTACGCGGCGCGATGGAGGGGCCACCCTCCACGCGGGACTTGGCCAGTCCTTGCGCTGTCTGCCGCAGGGGTGCCCGGTGGCTAGCCGGATCTTGCGTCGGAACCCCTGCGCTCGCTGTGGCGCGGCTTGGCGGTCCCCAATTCCGTTTTTCTACGGTCGTTGGGGTACCTGGTGATCGTCCAGTCTGGGCGAGTCCGGTTGAACCGGCAGACTGTGGCAAGGGTACGATCACGCCGCTCAACTCACTCGGGGAGACACCCTCCACAAGCGACCGGCTTGCGACCGGTCTGGGAGAGTGCCTCGGGTGAGGTTGCTGCTGCACCTGGGTGTTTTGGGCGCTCTTGCTCAGGCTGGGGTCCTGAAGGCGGGCTTTTTTGGGGCAGTATTTCTCACCCAGGAGTATGGAGCAGGGGGGGTCTTTTCGCTTCAGCCGGGGCGGTGGCTGATGGGCGGCGATTATTATTATTTCTGGGGGGGAGGGAGCCTTTTTCGGGGGGGGCGGTGGTGGCTGGTCGTCCCCCGGGGGGCGCGGTTTTTTCAAGAGTTGTGGGTTGCTCAGTCCCACCGGGGGGTCTTTTCTCTTGAGTGCCTGCGGGTTTGTTTCTGGTGCTGGTGCGTTTTTCGGGGGGAGTGGCTCTCGTTTTGGGGGAGGTGCCTGCGGGTTTGTTTCTGGTGCTGAGGCGTTTTTCGGGGGGGGGAGCTCTCGTTTTTGGGGGGGTGCCTGTGGGTTTGTTTCGGATGCTTGGGCGTTTTTCGGGGGGGGGAGCTCTCGTTTTTGGGGGGGTGCCTGCGGGTTTGTTTCGGATGCTGAGGCGTTTTTCGGGGGGGGGAGCTCTCGTTTTTGGGGGGGTGCCTGTGGGTTTGTTGGTGGTTGGCGTTTTTCGGGGGGCTGGGGGGTTTTCGCGGCTGCCTGCAGCTTGAGCGCCTGTGTGTGTGGATTGGGGCCTTTTGGTAGCCCTTGCTTTTTTGGTGGGGGTCGACCTTTTCCGGGGGGATCCAGGGGCTTCGAGGTGGCCGGGGCGGTCTCCCCCTTGCGGACCTGCGGCTTTGGGGTTGGACCGGCCGGTGGCAGCGGCGGCACGACCGCCTAGCAAAAGGGTGGTAGAGCCGAACCCCTCCGCCCCCCTGGGTGTGTGTGTTGGTGGTGGTGGTGTGCATGCCGGGTGCCCTTGGTCCGGCATGCGTGTGGTCGGTCGTGACGGCTGGCCCGCTACAGCTCGCACGTGACCCGGGTGTGTGGCGCTGGGTGGTGAGGGGGGGGACTCGGGGGATCGGCTCTACCCCCCCAGTGATCGGCATCACTTCCCCTTGCACCTGCCCCCGAGGGGCAGCTTGGGCGCCGGGCGCTCGTCCCTCATCTCCCTGTTCACCCTGCCCCCCCTCCTGTGATTGTTCGTCATTCGGGGGGGGGAGGGGCGGTGGTCCCTGCGCTGCCGGGGCCTGCGGTCCGCCGGGGGCGCCTCCGCCTCCGCCTTCCGGGGCGCCGCCGCCGCCTCCGCCGCCGCTCGCGACGCTGCTGCTGCTGTTGCTGCTGCTGCTGCCGCCCCCGCCGCCGCTGCTGCTGCCGCTGCTACTACTGCTACTGCTGCTGCTGCCTGCCCCGTCGTCCGTGGAGATTTCGTCCAGCTCGAGTTCGCCTTCCTCCACCCTTCGCGCCCCGAGGTGCACGTCCGCGTTCACGAGGGCGATGCGGGCCACCGCCCTTGCCACCACGAAGCTGAGCCTGTGGAACGCTAGGTGGGAGACCGCCGCGTAGGTCTCCCAGTCGTGCCTCCTGTGCACTGCGTTCACTAGCGCCCGCAGCTCGGGCAGGGCCGACTCGCCCCAGGCGCCGAAGGTGTCCACCACCATCGGGACCAGCAGCAGGTCCTGTTGCTCAGGAGCCTCCGCCAGGATGGGGCCGTCGTACGTCCGCCGCTTGACGGCCTCGTACTTCGTGGCCGCCCCACCCTCGGTCTCCGCCGCCTTCTTCACCGCGTTCGCCTGTAGCGGGAAGGTGATCGCCACGTCGATCAGCCTCCTCTTCTCTCCGCGCGTGTACGCTACGTCGACGCGCTTGTTCCTGTGTGGGTGTTTTGTGAAGGGCCGGTCCTCTAGGACCGGGCAGAGAAGCGCCTCCCTCGCGAGGGCGCCCACCTCGTTGCGGAGCGCTGTGTGCGCCCGCGTGCGCAGCCCCGCGTTGAGGCACGTCAGGGAGTGGTCCCCGAAGCGGTCGGCCTCGGCCGCCCCGCAGAGCCGGCACTCGCGTGCCTGCGGCGCCAGCTGCATCCCCAGCCGCAAGCGCACTGCCACTGTGAGCTCGGCTGGGGACATCCAGAGGTCGTCCGGGGCGTTGTGCGCCCCGTAGAGCCACGTGGAGGCGTGCTTGGCGGCACAGCTGCGGATCCTCGCCTGGCCCCTGACCCCGACGAGCGGATCCCTCAGCAGGCCCGCCTGCCTGGCCCCGGAGATCTTCCCACTCCATTCCTTCTGCTTGCGTGGCGCGCCCGCTGCCCCTGCTTGCAGTGAGTCTCTGACCTCGGTCAGGACTTCCGGAAAGAGTGCAAGTCTGGGGCAGGCGAGCGACGCCGCGCATACGGAGTCCTGTGTGAGTGTGATTTGAAGTGGCCCCCCCCCGGGGGCTCTCGTCAGCAGCGGCAGCCCCTTGATGCCCTCCAAGGTCGCCGCCACCCCTGCCACGGCCGCCGAGTCGGCGCACGAGTGCATCCCTAGGCCGCCCAGCCTCAGGGGCAGCGAGGCCTGCACCCACTCGGTGTCCCCCAGCTCGGCCCCGAGGGTCCTCGCCAGGGCTCGCCGCATGAAGGCGAGCCCTGGCGAATTTTTTTTTTTTTTTTTTTTTTTTTTTTTTTTTTTGGTAACTGAGGGGAGAAATGCGTGACGCACGACCACAAGCCGGACCAAACTTGTGAGTGTGGGACTGTCCGTTTTTCCGTCGGGACTTACCCACTAAAACTCAAAACTCAGAGATTCGAGAGATGCAGAGGGTGCTACCCACGGTTCTCACCGTGTACGCGGCGCGATGGAGGGGCCACCCTCCACGCGGGACTTGGCCAGTCCTTGCGCTGTCTGCCGCAGGGGTGCCCGGTGGCTAGCCGGATCTTGCGTCGGAACCCCTGCGCTCGCTGTGGCGCGGCTTGGCGGTCCCCAATTCCGTTTTTCTACGGTCGTTGGGGTACCTGGTGATCGTCCAGTCTGGGCGAGTCCGGTTGAACCGGCAGACTGTGGCAAGGGTACGATCACGCCGCTCAACTCACTCGGGGAGACACCCTCCACAAGCGACCGGCTTGCGACCGGTCTGGGAGAGTGCCTCGGGTGAGGTTGCTGCTGCACCTGGGTGTTTTGGGCGCTCTTGCTCAGGCTGGGGTCCTGAGGGCGGGCTTTTTTGGGGCAGTATTTCTCACCCAGGAGTATGGAGCAGGGGGGGTCTTTTCGCTTCAGCCGGGGCGGTGGCTGATGGGCGGCGATTATTATTATTTCTGGGGGGGAGGGAGCCTTTTTCGGGGGGGGCGGTGGTGGCTGGTCGTCCCCCGGGGGGCGCGGTTTTTTCAAGAGTTGTGGGTTGCTCAGTCCCACCGGGGGGTCTTTTCTCTTGAGTGCCTGCGGGTTTGTTTCTGGTGCTGGTGCGTTTTTCGGGGGGAGTGGCTCTCGTTTTGGGGGAGGTGCCTGCGGGTTTGTTTCTGGTGCTGAGGCGTTTTTCGGGGGGGGGAGCTCTCGTTTTTGGGGGGGTGCCTGTGGGTTTGTTTCGGATGCTTGGGCGTTTTTCGGGGGGGGGAGCTCTCGTTTTTGGGGGGGTGCCTGCGGGTTTGTTTCGGATGCTGAGGCGGTTTTCGGGGGGGGGAGCTCTCGTTTTTGGGGGGGTGCCTGTGGGTTTGTTGGTGGTTGGCGTTTTTCGGGGGGCTGGGGGGTTTTCGCGGCTGCCTGCAGCTTGAGCGCCTGTGTGTGTGGATTGGGGCCTTTTGGTAGCCCTTGCTTTTTTGGTGGGGGTCGACCTTTTCCGGGGGGATCCAGGGGCTTCGAGGTGGCCGGGGCGGTCTCCCCCTTGCGGACCTGCGGCTTTGGGGTTGGACCAGCCGGTGGCAGCGGCGGCACGACCGACGAGGATGGCCCATCCTCGACCCCCAACGGGTCCCGCTTGGTCCCCATCGACCGCGGTCTCTGCCTGTACGGCTCGGACGGGGTTGCCCTCGGGGGTGCGCATCGCCAGCCGTCGCGCGACGACGCCGTGCCCGCCCTGCCTGCTTCGAGTGGCTTGAGGATGTCCTTCCTCGTCGCCTCTGCCTCCTCGACCTGCATGTTGGTGTCGTGTTGGATTGGGGGGTGCTGTGAGGGGCCTCGGATCCCGCTCCCTGTTGCCCCAGTACCCGCCCTCGAGTCCACTTGACTCGGTCCCCTCTTGGGGTTCGCCTTTCCAGCCTGCCTTGGGCGCAGGGGAGCCACCCGCACTCCCTCTGCCGTTCCGGCCGCGGCGTGCTGGGGGGGCTGGGGTGCTACTGTTTCTTTTGGGGGTGCGGGTGGCACTGGGGGTGTTGCCGTTGAGGGGGGGACTTCGCCTTCCCGTCGCGTCGCCTTCGGTGGCTCGACGTCAGCCTGCGCGCCGTCCGAGGCCGGCATCTCCTCGTCTTCCGGGACGGCTGCTTGCTTCTCCGGGGGCGTCCGCCCCGGCGCACCCTCCGTGTCCCCAAGGAGGGAGCCACCCTCCCCAGGGACACAGAGAATGCGCTCCTCCGGCGCTGCTGCGGGCCCTGCCGTCTGTCCGGCCGCCGCTGGTGAGCCCCCCCTAGGGGGCACCGCTGGACTTCCCTCCCTGACCCCCGAAGGCCGTTTTTTTTTTTTTTTGGTAAACATACTTTTTTTTTTTTTTTTTTTTTTTTTTTTTGGAAGAATCGTACGGGGGCCTTCGAGGCAAACTGGGAAAAATGGGCAAGACAAGCAAGTTCCAAAAGGGGAAGTTCAAATACTTCGTTTGTGGGCCGACACTCGGGTATTCTCCGGTGTCTTTTCGATTGGTGTGACTCAGTCCCTCCTGCTGCAAATTTTGTGAAATGCAGGAGTGGACTTGTCACAGCCAACCGCACAGACAGCCTTGATTTTTTTTTAAACACCAGGCCGTACAGTTTGCCAGACAAGAAACCTGGTGCCTGACCTGGTGGGTTCTCCGGGTTCACTTCTTCACAACGAAAAACGGCACAACCACGAACACAGACAGGCGCGGTTTGAACCCGCACCAGTTGCACACTGCAACCGGCGCCTGCCCCACGGCACTGGGGACTCAGAAAAACGAAAGGAGAGTCGGCTAAGGGCCTGGAAAGGCCGCGGCTCAGCCACAAGCCGCCACCTGTCACTCAGACTGGGGCCAACTAATTCAAAAAACCGGGGGCACATTGGTAACCATCCCGATTTTACCCCGCCTTCACGATGAGAGGGCCACAAGGGAGTCAAACTTGGCAAGGCTCACCTGGAAGGTGCCTCTTTGCACCGCCCCCCCCGTTCCTGCTGGGCAGCTTGGGGCAGGATCTTTTACGCCCGGGAAGGGTAGGTGCGCAGCTCGGACGCCAGATACGAAGTAAGGGGCTTTCACCCACAGCAAAGGTACTGCTTGCCTTGGCCGCGTTTCGAAAAACACGTTTCCAGGGGCACCGCGAGGAGGTGGCAAGTCAGATTTTGTCCCCCCCAAAGCGCTGAGAATCCATCAAATGCACGAGGGGGCCCGCAGGGCCACCGAGTGCGGGTTTGCGGGTTACTATATAAATATGCGGGTTAAGAATCTGTCCGTCTGTCAAAATGAAACCTTCATAGAAAAAAAAATTCCAAAAAAATCCTGAAAAAAAAAATCCAAAAATCCATTTTCCTAGGCAATTTCCTTTAGGAAAACTGCAAAATTTTGGCAGCACCCAATTCTCGCAGGTCAGACCCCAAGAAGATCAGACCAGGTTACTATATAAATATGCGGGTTAAGAATCTGTCCGTCTGTCACAATGAAAAACTCCAAGCAAAAATTTCACCTTCATAGAAAAAAAAATTCCAAAAAAATCCTGAAAAAAAAAATCCAAAAATCCATTTTCCTAGGCAATTTCCTTTAGGAAAACTGCAAAATTTTGGCAGCACCCAATTCTCGCAGGTCAGACCCCAAGAAGATCAGACCAGGTTACTATATAAATATGCGGGTTAAGAATCTGTCCGTCTGTCACAATGAAAAACTCCAAGCAAAAATTTCACCTTCATAGAAAAAAAAATTCCAAAAAAATCCTGAAAAAAAAAATCCAAAAATCCATTTTCCTAGGCAATTTCCTTTAGGAAAACTGCAAAATTTTGGCAGCACCCAATTCTCGCAGGTCAGACCCCAAGAAGATCAGACCAGGTTACTATATAAATATGCGGGTTAAGAATCTGTCCGTCTGTCACAATGAAAAACTCCAAGCAAAAATTTCACCTTCATAGAAAAAAAAATTCCAAAAAAATCCTGAAAAAAAAAATCCAAAAATCCATTTTCCTAGGCAATTTCCTTTAGGAAAACTGCAAAATTTTGGCAGCACCAATTCTCGCAGGTTTTTTTTTTTTTTTTTTTTTTTTTTTGAGTTACGCCGCTCCACCCGGCCCTTGGGACCCCGTAACGCGCTCATGGGGGTTCCATTTTCATGGGCGCGGAAACCAAACGGGAAAAGAGGAAAATTCCACCACGAATACACAAGCATGTCCGCCTTACTCTATTTTACTGGGGGCTGTTTTGGTTTTGGTGGCGTACCACCAGCCCTTTTCGTCCTGTGGTGGCGAGCCGCCCACATGACCTTGCATTTTTGTGTTCTCTTTTTTTTTTTTCCCTTGCGTATTGGCCTGTTTGTGTATTCGCGTTTTGAAGGTGGTGGGGGGGGAAATGGTAAACATACTGAAAAACACGGCATACCTTGGCTGGAAAAGAGAGATATATAAATAAGAGGAAGGGCATTCCGTGCATAAAAAGAAACGGAAAAATAGGGGAGCGAGGAGGAGGAGGAAGAGGAGGGACAACCAAAAAATAAAGAGAGGGAATTGAAGCCCTCTTTTTTTCTCCCCTTTCCAGAAGGGACACAAACAAAATAGTGTGTGAGTGAGATGGCGAGAGTGGGTGCAAGAGAGAGAGTGAGAGAGTGAGGGAGAGAGAGTGGGAGTAGAACGGACCATGGGAGGGAGTAACGGGGTGCCAAGGGGAGGAGGAAAAACAAAACATACCGAAAAGGAAAGTGATGGGTGGGGGGGAAAATGACTCTTGGGTTGTAGTTGGGGGCCTGGGGGGGAGCATGCCAGCAGTGGGGGTTGGTGGGCTCATTTTTGGTCCCTCACGCACAGGACATGAGCTGACCTCGTCAGCACTGGCCAATTGACCTTGCGCACTCTCTGTGGACGATCTTTTTTTTTTTTTTTTTTTTTTTTTTTTTTTTTTTTTTTTTTTTTTTTTTTTGTTACGCCGCTCCACCCGGCACTTGGGACCCCGTAACGCGCTCATGGGGGTTCCATTTTCATGGGCGCGGAAACCAAACGGGAAAAGAGGAAAATTCCACCACGAATACACAAGCATGTCCGCCTTACTCTATTTTACTGGGGGCTGTTTTGGTTTTGGTGGCGTACCACCAGCCCTTTTCGTCCTGTGGTGGCGAGCCGCCCACATGACCTTGCATTTTTGTGTTCTCTTTTTTTTTTTCCCTTGCGTATTGGCCTGTTTGTGTATTCGCGTTTTGAAGGTGGTGGGGGGGGAAATGGTAAACATACTGAAAAACACGGCATACCTTGGCTGGAAAAGAGAAATATATAAATAAGAGGAAGGGCATTCCGTGCATAAAAAGAAACGGAAAAATAGGGGAGCGAGGAGGAGGAGGAAGAGGAGGGACAACCAAAAAATAAAGAGAGGGAATTGAAGCCCTCTTTTTTTCTCCCCTTTCCAGAAGGGACACAAACAAAAAAGTGTGTGAGTGAGATGGCGAGAGTGGGTGCAAGAGAGAGAGTGAGAGAGTGAGGGAGAGAGAGTGGGAGTAGAACGGACCATGGGAGGGAGTAACGGGGTGCCAAGGGGAGGAGGAAAAACAAAACATACCGAAAAGGAAAGTGATGGGTGGGGGGGAAAATGACTCTTGGGTTGTAGTTGGGGGCCTGGGGGGGAGCATGCCAGCAGTGGGGGTTGGTGGGCTCATTTTTGGTCCCTCACGCACAGGACATGAGCTGACCTCGTCAGCACTGGCCAATTGACCTTGCGCACTCTCTGTGGACGATCCGTGCTGACGATGTGGGCCGAGCCCCCGACAAACCTGGCCAACACCCACTGGGCCCTCGGGTTCTTCGGCCCTACTATGGCGGCGGTGCCTTCCTGGTACTCGAGCTCCGCTCCATCCGTGAGCTCGAGACCTAGCAAATCTCGCGCTGCTTTTCGGAGGGTGTTGACCGTGAACCACCCCTCCTCCTGCGGTTTTTCTGCCAGGGCTTGGATGTCGTGCTCCCGGGCTGTTGTGTAGAGCCACGTCTGGATTCGGAACAAGTCGATAAAGTTCGCCCTGTCTCTCTGCCACTCATCCGCCAGCCAGTTCAGGGCTGCCCATCCGCTCTCCCCTCCTCTGTTGCCCTCTGCTGGCTGCGTGTGGAGACTCCTTGGGAACCGGGTACCAACTGACTCTGGGACTTTGACTCTGCGCCACTCATCCGGGTGTCTATGGGGGTCTTTGGCGAGTTTTGCGACTGCGTGGGCGGTGAGGGCTTCCTCTTCTTCCAGAGCCTTTGCACGGCGGAAGGCCAAGCCTTCTTCTCTGTCTATGTCCATCTCCTCGGTCGTGCTGGGGGGAGCTACTTCTTCATCCTCTGTAAGGTCGATGACTTCCCACGTGCCCTCCGGTCCTCTTGCTCTCTTCGGTACCCCCCGGATTCGACTTGGGAGTGTGCCTTCTCCTTCAGCAGTGTCTCCCCGGTCCGAGCTCCTTTTCCTCCGCCTGTTGAAAACTGCTCCTCCTTCTGCGTCTATGTCGGGCACTCCCTCAGCTGGGGTCAACCCCCTTGCTGCCGTACTCTGAGGCTCTGAGGTGTCCAGCCCTGCCGCAGCTTCTTCAGGCTCGGTGTCCGGAACAGGGGCCCGGGGGGTATCAGGGGGGGACTCATGAAAGGCCTGCCCGTCCGCCTTCTCCTCCGATCCAGTTCCCCTCGACTTTGTGGCTATCCGTGGACCTGTCGACAGGGAGTTGGGCTCGCCCGACTCCGAGCTCAGTGAATCCCTTTCGATGTCCCCGGCTGCCTCGGCTTCGTGCCTCCTGCCTTGTGAGGCTCTGTCTGCCACCCTTCTCCTCGTTGCCTCCACGAACCTCGCGAGGAGTTCCTCCGGGCTTGGCCCCTTGACTCCGGGCCTGTTGCCAGCCGGCTCGGGCCCATCCACCGTCGACGGCGTGCCATCTCTCCTCTCTGTGTCCTTCGAGGTCTCGGGCTGCTCAGGGGCCGGCTGGTATACTAAAAGAAAGGTGTCCGTCCCCTCGAACCTCGGCACGGACGAAAAACTGGCATGCTCACCATCAAGAATCGTCCACCTCTGCTCCCTCTCGGCGTGTTCGTTGTACGCGTGCACCCTGTAATGGCCCGCGTTGTTCCCCCCTGTGTGCGATACCACCGCTGTGAGTTCCAGCTGTCTGCCCAGGCCTGGCAAAGTTATTGTGGTATCTGTGGGCACTGCTCTCCTGTCTGTGCAGTCGAAAGGGCGCGCCCTTTGTAGCTGAATGATCACCGCTGTGCCGGCCTGGCTAAAGGAGGGCTTAGTCTGGGTCTGCCCCCTGACCCCGCAGTTCTCGCATCTGTAGTCCGCCCCTGCCGAGGACCACGCGAAAGCTTCGTCGAGACACCTCTGCACCGAGCCAGCCCCTACGGGGAGGATGGTTATGTCCAGGTCCTCTTGAGCCATGTGGCCATACTGGCACTTCCCACACTTAACTTCGACCGAGTACCTGTGACGCAGGCCTGCAATTCGGTCCGCCCAATTGGAGCTGCAGGCTCGGTGAGCCGTGTTCTCTTCTAGGATCGCTGAGGCCCTGCTGAGGGAGATTGAATTGGTGGAGTGTTGCTGCACCGTCTGGCTCCCCGGCTTTAAGAGAGACATGCGGACCCGAGCCTTCCGCTGTTCGGGCGCCTGTTGGTGGGAGGGTCGCTGATCGGGTGTCCCCTGCTGCCATGTGTGGTGTGTTGTTGGCGCCGGTGAGTCCGTCAGAGACTGGAGTGTGTCGCTCAGTGTCTGGAGTGTGTGACAGAGAAGGCCGGGGGGGCGGGATGTCGTCCGGTGTCTCGAAGACCTCTGCTTGCATAGCTTTCAGTACCTCTTCTGCCGACCATCCCTCGACTGCTTTCCCGACCCCTACCCGGGTTTGCAGATGTGCGTCCTCTAGCCTTGGCCGGCCCACTTTGCCCCGCCCCTCGTTTTCGGACCGTGCCTCTGGGCTGGGAGTCCGCCCTGTCTGCCCGAGCGGCCGGGGGCTTCGATCGCCTCCAGGCGTGCCTGGGACGTTGTCTGCTGTCGATTTCTGCATCGACGGCTGCTCTCCCGCTGCTGTGTCACTCCCGGGCCCCTGACGGGCAGCCGGTGGCATTTGCTCTCCCGCCGCATCCTTTGGTGGTATCGCTGTTGCCTGGGCGGCTGTCGGAGGAGCGGCCTTAGCTGGAGCTGTCGGGGAGGCGGGGGGGGCGACGGGGCCCCCGGCCGCTCTCGCCGGCGACACCGCTTGCAAGTACTGCGTCACCGACATTGTGCGCTTTTCCTCCTGAATGAAGCTCCGGGGCGGATCTGATGGAGTTGGGAGGGCGTCGCTCCCCCGCTGTGCTGTGCTTTCCCGGCTTTTTGCCCACCTCTCCGCTCTTCTTCTCCGCATCGGCATGCTTTTGATCTGCTGAAGCTTCTTGAGGTATCTTCCGGGGTCACCCCTTCGCTGGACTGCCTGTCCTTCCCCGGAAGACTCGCCCTCGGTCTCATCTGTTGCCATCGGAACGGGTGGGGGGTCGGCATGCCCCTGGCTGCTTGGCCTCCCTTGGAGGGTGTGGCCTCTCGGCGCTGTGGGGCCTTCCTTCCCGACCGTGGTGGCTTCCTGACCTTGTGTCCCCTGGTGCGTGTCTCCCACAGGAGGCTCGGCCCTGGGTGGTGAAGCCAGCGGAGCCTTCGGTCTCTCTGTGGCACCTGCGTGGCCCCCCTCCGTTTCTGCAGGGGCTGTTAATGCCTCGGCCGGGGCGCCTTGGCCCTGCCCCCTCATGTGAGAGTCATCCGTTGTTGGGGCCCCTGTACCGAGGGAGGGGGCGAGCTCAGCCTGAGCAGTGCTGTCGGCGAGTCCTTCTCCCGGTGATGCGGGGGCTGCTGTCGATCTTGGCGAGGCGTCCTGACTCTGCCCCCTCATGTGTGTGTCCCCCGACAGCGAGAGTTCGGACATGAGGGGAGGATCGGGCGGCATCTCTCTCTCTGTGCGGTTGGGGTGCACCCATTCCGGTGCGTCGCGTACTGCTGAGGCGTCTGCCGGGGCGTCATGGACCTTTGTACCATGTGTGGCCTTCGACCCTTCTTCATCCATGCCTGTCGATCGCGGTGTTGGTGTCGGTGATGCTGGATCTGGCGGCGGCCAAATCGGGGGCAGTGTCCGTCCTGTCCCCTGACCAGACCTACTCGTCTTTCTCTCCGCGTCTTCCCTGGCTTTCTGCTGAACCGCCTTGCCCAGGGCCTCACACTCCTCTTGCCAAATCTCCACATCCAGCGAAACGTACTCCACTGGCTTTTCCCTGATGTTTCCGGGTTCCACTCCGATGGAGTTCCTGTCTGTTATTGTCCCTCTGCGGATCGCTGCCCTGGCTGCCCCTTTGACCACCTGTATGGAGATCCTTTCTGCGTAGTCGCGGAAAACCTCTGCTTTGTTTCTCCTGGCCCGGTCAGCTGCTTCGGCAGCCACTCTCCAGAGGAAGCTCCGGGCCTCTGCTCCGAAGCCGCCCATGGACTCGAGGGCAAACGCCGTGAAGCGCCGGTTGTTCTTCTGCAGCTCCTCCGCGTACTTTGTGTACTTGGTCGCCTCCCCCTTCCTGGCCGCGTACCCTTGTGAGATTGCCGCTTCCTGGCAGATGGATGCGCTTTGGGGATTGACGATTGTGACGTCGATGGATCTGGGGCGCCGCTCGTTCACTCCTCGCGGGAGGGAAACGTCCCCCGGGATTATCCCTGGCTTTGTGCCCACTGTGCCCTTCTCCTCCTTCTTCGGCTCCAGGGCCGCGTCCAAGCACGCCATGTACAGCTCGTCCCTCACCGCATGATGCTTTGCTGTCCAGTCCCCACCGTGGCGGCAGCTCAACGCATGGTGGCCGAGCCTGTCAAGGCCGTCTTTTTTGCACACCTCGCATGTCTGGCCCGCCTCAAATACCGCCGAGCCCAGCCACATCTTGACTGCTACTTCGAACTCTTGAGGCTCCATGTCCTTTCCTGTGTAGGGGACGGCCGTCAGCCACGAGCCGGCATGCGGGAGGGTAATCGTCAGGAGGCGTGCTTTCTCCCTTGGGTTGTCATCCACGTCCTTCCTGAGTTCCCTCAGCTGCCTCTCCTCAATAGCGGCTGACAGAAGGCGCTGGACGAGGACTCCTCTCGGGCCCTCCGGGCTAACATCGTCGCTGCCGACTGCCTCGTTAAATGACTTGGCCGCTTTCCTCCAAGCCCTCGCCTCGACCCGATATCGGTGGTCCAACTTCTTCGCCAGCTCCTCCCAAGCTGAGATCGACGCCAGCGTCGCTGCCGCATGGTGTTCTGCGGTGCTCCTGAGCCCCAACCCGCCATACCGAATTGCCAGCTTGGCCTGCGACCAAGCCTTTTGCTGACAATCTTTTTTTTTTTTTTTTTTTTTTTTTTTTTTTTTTTTGGTAACTGAGGGGAGAAATGCGTGACGCACGACCACAAGCCGGACCAAACTTGTGAGTGTGGGACTGTCCGTTTTTCCGTCGGGACTTACCCACTAAAACCAAAACTCAGAGATTCGAGAGATGCAGAGGGTGCTACCCACGGTTCTCACCGTGTACGCGGCGCGATGGAGGGGCCACCCTCCACGCGGGACTTGGCCAGTCCTTGCGCTGTCTGCCGCAGGGGTGCCCGGTGGCTAGCCGGATCTTGCGTCGGAACCCCTGCGCTCGCTGTGGCGCGGCTTGGCGGTCCCCAATTCCGTTTTTCTACGGTCGTTGGGGTACCTGGTGATCGTCCAGTCTGGGCGAGTCCGGTTGAACCGGCAGACTGTGGCAAGGGTACGATCACGCCGCTCAACTCACTCGGGGAGACACCCTCCACTAGCGACCGGCTTGCGAACGGTCTGGGAGGGTGCCTCGGGTGAGGTTGCTGCTGCACCTGGGTGTTTTGGGCGCTCTTGCTCAGGCTGGGGTCCTGAGGGCGGGCTTTTTTGGGGCAGTATTTCTCACCCAGGAGTATGGAGCAGGGGGGGTCTTTTCGCTTCAGCCGGGGCGGTGGCTGATGGGCGGCGATTATTATTATTTCTGGGGGGGAGGGAGCCTTTTTCGGGGGGGGCGGTGGTGGCTGGTCGTCCCCCGGGGGGCGCGGTTTTTTCAAGAGTTGTGGGTTGCTCAGTCCCACCGGGGGGTCTTTTCTCTTGAGTGCCTGCGGGTTTGTTTCTGGTGCTGGTGCGTTTTTCGGGGGGAGTGGCTCTCGTTTTGGGGGAGGTGCCTGCGGGTTTGTTTCGGGTGCTGAGGCGTTTTTCGGGGGGGGGAGCTCTCGTTTTTGGGGGGGTGCCTGTGGGTTTGTTTCGGATGCTTGGGCGTTTTTCGGGGGGGGGAGCTCTCGTTTTTGGGGGGGTGCCTGCGGGTTTGTTTCAGATGCTGTGGCGTTTTTCGGGGGGGGGAGCTCTCTTTTTTGGGGGGCTGCGAGGTTTGCGGGTGGTTGGCGTTTTTCGGGGGGCTGGGGGGCTTTCGCGGCTGCCTGCAGCTTGAGCGCCTGTGTGTGTGGATTGAGGCCTTTTGGTAGCCCTTGCTTTTTTGGTGGGGGTCGGCCTTTTCCGGGGGGATCCAGGGGCTTCGAGGTGGCCGGGGCGGTCTCCCCCTTGCGGACCTGCGGCTTCGGGGTTGGGACGACCGGTGGCAGCGGCGGCACGACCGACGAGGATGGCGTGTCCTCGACCCCCAACGGGTCCCGCCTGGTCCCCGCCGACTGCTGTCTTTGCCCGTACGGCTCGGACGGGGCTGCCCTCGGTGGTGCGCATCGCCAGCCGTCGCGCGATGATGCCGTGCCCACCCTGCCTGCTTCGAGTGGCTTGAGGGTGGCCTTCCTCGTCGCCTCTGCCTCCTCGACCTGCATGTGGGTGTCGTGTTGGATGGGGGGGTGCTGTGGGGGGAACCCGCTCCCTGTTGCCCCTGTGCCTGCCCTCGAGTCCACGACTTGACTCGGTCCCCTCTTGGGGTTCGCCTTTCCTGCCTGCCTTGGGCGCAGGGGTGCCACCCGCGCTCCCTCTGCCGTTTTGGCCGCGACGTGTTGGAGGGGCTGGGGTGCTACCGTTTCTTTCGGGGGTGCTGGCGGCACCGGGGGTGTTGCTGTTGGGGGGGGGACTTCGCTTTCCCGTCGCGTCGCCTTCCGTCGCTCGACGTCAGCCTGCGCGCCGTCCGAGGCCGTCATCTCCTCGTCTTCCGGGACGGCCGCTTGCTTCTCTGGGGGCGTCCGCCCCTGCGCATCCTCCGTGCCCCCAAGGAGGGAGCCACCCTCCCCAGGGACACAGGGAATGCGCTCCTCCGGCGCTGCTGCGAGCCCTGCCGTCTGTCCGGCCGCCGCTGGTGAGCCCCCCCTAGGGGGCACCGCTGGACTTCCCTCCCTGACCCCCGAAGGCCGGTGCAGGAAGTCGCTCTGCCTAGCAAAAGGGTGGTAGAGCCGAACCCCTCCGCCCCCCTGGGTGTGTGTGTTGGTGGTGGTGGTGTGCATGCCGGGTGCCTTGGTCTAGGTCCGGCATGCGTGTGGTCGGTCGTGACGGCTGGCCCGCTACAGCTCGCACGTGACCCGGGTGTGTGGCGCTGGGTGGTGAGGGGGGGGACTCGGGGGATCGGCTCTACCCCCCCAGTGATCGGCATCACTTCCCCTTGCACCTGCCCCCGAGGGGCAGCTTGGGCGCCGGGCGCTCGTCCCTCATCTCCCTGTTCTCCCTGCCCCCCCTCCTGTGGTTGTTCGTCATTCGGGGGGGGGAGGGGCGGTGGTCCCTGCGCTGCCGGGGCCTGCGGTCCGCCGGGGGCGCCTCCGCCTCCGCCTTCCGGGGCGCCGCCGCCGCCTCCGCCGCCGCTCGCGACGCTGCTGCTGCTGTTGCTCCTGCTGCTGCCGCCCCCGCCGCCGCTGCTGCTGCTGCTGCTACTACTGCTACTGCTGCTGCTGCTGCTGCCTGCCCCGTCGTCCGTGGAGACTTCGTCCAGCTCGAGTTCACCTTCCTCCACCCTTCGCGCCCCGAGGTGCACGTCCGCGTTCACGAGGGCGATGCGGGCCACCGCCCTTGCCACCACGAAGCTGAGCCTGTGGAACGCTAGGTGGGAGACCGCCGCGTAGGTCTCCCAGTCGTGCCTCCTGTGCACTGCGTTCACTAGCGCCCGCAGCTCGGGCAGGGCCGACTCGCCCCAGGCGCCGAAGGTGTCCACCACCATCGGGACCAGCAGCAGGTCCTGTTGCTCAGGAGCCTCCGCCAGGATGGGGCCGTCGTACGTCCGCCGCTTGACGGCCTCGTACTTCGTGGCCGCCCCACCCTCGGTCTCCGCCGCCTTCTTCACCGCGTTCGCCTGCAGCGGGAAGGTGATCGCCACGTCGATCAGCCTCCTCTTCTCTCCGCGCGTGTACGCTACGTCGACGCGCTTGTTCCTGTGTGGGTGTTTTGTGAAGGGCCGGTCCTCTAGGACCGGGCAGAGAAGCGCCTCCCTCGCGAGGGCGCCCACCTCGTTGCGGAGCGCTGTGTGCGCCCGCGTGCGCAGCCCCGCGTTGAGGCACGTCAGGGAGTGGTCCCCGAAGCGGTCGGCCTCGGCCGCCCCGCAGAGCCGGCACTCGCGTGCCTGCGGCGCCAGCTGCATCCCCAGCCGCAAGCGCACTGCCACTGTGAGCTCGGCTGGGGACATCCAGAGGTCGTCCGGGGCGTTGTGCGCCCCGTAGAGCCACGTGGAGGCGTGCTTGGCGGCACAGCTGCGGATCCTCGCCTGGCCCCTGACCCCGACGAGCGGATCCCTCAGCAGGCCCGCCTGCCTGGCCGCGGAGATCTTCCCACTCCATTCCTTCTGCTTGCGTGGCGCGCCCGCTGCCCCTGCTTGCAGTGAGTCTCTGACCTCGGTCAGGACTTCCGGGTAGAGTGCAAGTCTGGGGCAGGCGAGCGACGCCGCGCATACGGAGTCCTGTGTGGGTGTGATTTGAAGTGGCCCCCCCCCGGGGGCTCTCGTCAGCAGCGGCAGACCCTTGATGCCCTCCAAGGTCGCCGCCACCCCTGCCACGGCCGCCGAGTCGGCGCACGAGTGCATCCCTAGGCCGCCCAGCCTCAGGGGCAGCGAGGCCTGCACCCACTCGGTGTCCCCCAGCTCGGCCCCGAGGGTCCTCGCCAGGGCTCGCCGCATGAAGGTGTCCACCCTCCCGTAGTCCGCCACCGGGCCCGTGGCCCGCATGAGGGAGACCACGCAGACGAACCCCGCGCACGAGTTCAACAGGGCCAGGGCCGTGTGTGGGTCCGGGAGGCTGGCAATGGCTCTTGCCCGCTTTTCGGCCCTGTCCAGGACCTTCGCCACCGCCTCCCGTACCGCGGCCTCGGACCCACAGGGTGCCCCCAGAATCTCCCAGCTCTCCAGTGAACACCGGGTCATGGCCGCGAACTCGTCCGGCACCCGTTCGCCCGCGAGACAGACCACCTCGCTCTTCCCTCTATTGAGGTCCATCCCCACCGCGCCCCCCTCCAGCTCGAATGCGGCGAGCCACACGATCAGGTGCTCCCATAGCCCCGCCGCGGCTCCATCATCCAGGTAGAACGCTCGCGCGTCCAGCTGGGACACCCGCAACGGGTCCGGTTGTGCTGGGGGGGCCGGCTCCTGTACCGGGGGGGCTGGTTCCTGTATCGGGGGGGCTGGCGCCTGTACCGGGGGGGCTGGTACCTGTACCGGGGGGGCTCGGCCCGCCCCTGCCCCGTCCACCTCCATGTCCTGTTCCTGTGGTTGTTGTTGTTGTTGTTGTTGTTGTTGGGGCTGGGCCGGGGCCAGGGCCCCCTGCGGAATATCATCGGCCCCCAAGGGTGGCAGCCGCTCGGCCAGGGACAAGTCCACTCTCCGCAGGACCTTCTCCAACACGAGACAGAAGAACAACGGCCCGAGTGGGTCCCCCTGTTGCACTCCGCACTCGGACCAGACCACTTCCTCCCCGAAGGAAAGCCGTGACCTGCGCCCGTACGCCGCTATCGCGTATGGCAGGAGGCCTGGGGCGCTCTCGGCCACTGCCTGCAAGATGGCCTCCCTGCTCACCTTGTTAAAGGCGTTCTGCAGGTCCACCTTCAGGATCCCCCGCCCTTGGCCGTCGCGCCGGTACGCCTCTCCCACGCACCGCATCGCGCAGACCATGGCGTCGGCGCCGGACTTCATCCCGACCCCGGTCTGGCCGCACCTCTCCAGGATGGGCTTGACCGCCTGCACCACGGACTTGTCCCTGGCCAAGATCTTGGCCGCCATCCTCCTCAGGACCTCTCCACAGGCGATGGGCCGGAGACCCCCGTCCTTCTTCTCGAGGGCCACTAGCCTGGCCCCAAACCCGTGCGGCCGGGCCTCGTCCGGGAGGCTCCCGGTGGCGATCCGCGCGATCACCGCCACCAGAGGGGCCCTTATCGGCGAGCCCGGGCTCACCAGGTCCAGCAGGTGCTGCGCCGACAGCCCTGACGGCCCTGGTGCCGTCCCTCGGGGGAGCGCCCTCAGCGTCTTAATGACGATCCCCCAAGAGACGTCGATCTCCGCGTTCGCCTGTGGTGGTATTGGGGGGAGGGGGGGTTCTGGCGCCTGTGGGTGTTTTTCCCGCATGACCCCCAGTGTCTCCTCGTTCACTGGGGCCACCTTCGCCGCCGAGAGCGCGGCCACCGCCTTCCCGAACCATCGGGCCTTCGTCCTGCGAATGACCTGCTGGACGGTCTTCGCATCCAGCTGGTCGGCGTCCTCCACGTCTGTCGCCAGCCCGACGAACCGCCCGATCTGGTTGTCGTCCTCGTCCATCACGAGGAACCGGACCGGGGGCACGCCCGCCTGCCTCCTGCCTGCCGCCACTTCCTGCGCCTCCGTCCAGAGCTCGCCGAACCTGCCGTGCGCCCAAAGGTGGCAGCGACTCCTCAGGGCGGCCGCCACCTTCTTCCTCCCCCCTCTGCGCGGTTTGAAGAGGACGAGGGTGGCGAAGGAGTGTAACCGGAGCCACCCGGTTACGCTCCCCGTGGCCGCCAGCTGTAGCGCCTTCGCCAGCTGCGCGGCCACCACCAGCTGCGCATCCAGCGGGATCCGCTCCAGCTTGGGCACAGCCAGCGCGCTGATCTCCGCGAACGAGAACGGCATCTCCTCCTCGAACGCTGCGTGGGCCGGCCCCGCCGCTGGGTCGGCTGCCTGGCCTGCCGCCGGGGCCCGGCGTCGGTGGTTGTTGGCCGGTGGTGCCGCCGGGGCTGCGTCCGGGCGGTACGCCCGCGACAGGGGGCACATGTTCCTGTGCCTGCCCTGGACTCCCGGCAGGCGCCCGCAGAGGCAGACCGGCGGCGGGGCGGCTGGGGCCGGTGGGGGGGGCGCGGCGGGCCCCGGGTGCGGTTCGACGCATCCATCCACGGTGAGGTCGTCCCCACCGCGCCCCAGCGATCTCGTTGCGGACCTGTGTGTGTGTCCCCCCTTCCCCTTCCTGTTGGGTGTCCTTTCTGGGGGTGCCGCGCTCGCCGACGAGCGGCCGAGCGCGCTCAGCCGCCTGAGGTCTTCGGCCGCTTGGCGGGGTTCTCGGCACCAGGGCCCGGCCCCTGGGCCTCCCCCATTGGCGCGTCGCTCCCCGGGTCCTTGTGCTCGCCGGGTTGGGGGGGGTCGGCCTCTGGCCGCTGCGACCCCATGAGGACGTCGCAGCCCGGGGGTCCGGGGGGATCTTTTTTGATGGCAAGGGCGGCGAGGGCGAGGGCGAGGCGGCGCTCCTTGTCCTCTTTCATTTGGGCGAGGGCCTCTGTGGCCTCCGCCGCCTCCAAGAAGGCGACGTCCCTCCTCCCTTCCCTCTCCCCGACCTGCAGTTGCAGGGATCTGCGAGGCCACTGCCTCGCCTCCTCGAGGGTGATTCCCTCTCGCTCCCTCCCCTCGCGCGTCATCTGCGCCTTCTGGGCCTCGTACTCCTGGGAGAGTACGAGAGCCCCTGCCGCGTGCGCCCTCAGCCCAGCCTCCATGTACCGGACGCACGTCCCGTACATGTTCCCCCAGGCCCGGGCCGCCACCTCTGCCCTGTGCATGGCGGAGTGGTGCTCCACCTCTCCCCGGGTGGCGACCACCGCCCCGCAGCCCGGGCAGACCTCGCCCGCGAAGCCCAGCTCCGTAAGCGCGAGCGGCTCGGACTCGCGCATGGCTGCCCACAGGGCGGCGGCTTCCGTGAGGGCTGCCCACCGGATGGCGGCCCTCAGCTCCTCCTCCTTGAGCAGGAGCGCCTCCCCGGGGTCGAAGGGGCTGTCCCACCTCCACTCCGGAGCAGGCTCCGCCGGGGGGGAGGCCCGCTCCGTGGGTGCGGCAGGCGGCTCCGGGAGCTGGCGAGAGAAGGCCCACGGGGCTACAGGGGCGGCCTGGAACCGGGCGGCGACCGGGGAGGACCCGGTGGCTTGGGGGGGGGAGAAAGTGGAAGACACACCGTCGACTGGCTCCCACCTTCGCGGCAGACGACCCATATTTGCATTTTTTTTTTTTTGGTAACTGAGGGGGGAAATGCATGACGCACGACCACAAGCCGGACCAAACTTGTGAGTGTGGGACTGTCCTAGGCAATTTCCTTTAGGAAAACTGCAAAATTTTGGCAGCATCCAATTCTAGCGGGTCAGACCTTTTTTTTTTTTTTTTTTTTTTTTTTTTTTTTTTTTTTTTTTTTTTTTTTTTTTTTTGGTAACTGAGGGGAGAAATGCGTGACGCACGACCACAAGCCGGACCAAACTTGTGAGTGTGGGACTGTCCGTTTTTCCGTCGGGACTTACCCACTAAAACTACCTAAACTCAGAGATTCGAGAGATGCAGAGGGTGCTACCCACGGTTCTCACCGTGTACGCGGCGCGATGGAGGGGCCACCCTCCACGCGGGACTTGGCCAGTCCTTGCGCTGTCTGCCGCAGGGGTGCCCGGTGGCTAGCCGGATCTTGCTTCGGAACCCCTGCGCTCGCTGTGGCGCGGCTTGGAGGTCCCCAATTCCGTTTGCCTACGGTCGTTGGGGTACCTGGTGATCGTCCAGTCTGGGCGAGTCCGGTTGCACCGGCAGACTGTGGCAAGGGTACGATCACGCCGCTCAACTCACTCGGGGAGACACCCTCCACTAGCGACCGGCTTGCGAACGGTCTGGGAGGGTGCCTCGGGTGAGGTTGCTGCTGCACCTGGGTGTTTTGGGCGCTCTTGTTCAGGCTGGGGTCCTGAGGGCGGGCTTTTTTGGGGCAGTATTTCTCACCCAGGAGTATGGAGCAGGGGGGGTCTTTTCGCTTCAGCCGGGGCGGTGGCTGATGGGCGGCGATTATTATTATTTCTGGGGGGGCTGGAGCCTTTTTCGGGGGGGGCGGTGGTGGCTGGTCGTCCCCCGGGGGGCGCGGTTTTTTCAAGAGTTGTGGGTTGCTCAGTCCCACCGGGGGGTCTTTTCTCTTGAGTGCCTGCGGGTTTGTTTCTGGTGCTGGTGCGTTTTTCGGGGGGAGTGGCTCTCGTTTTGGGGGAGGTGCCTGCGGGTTTGTTTCTGGTGCTGAGGCGTTTTTCGGGGGGGGGAGCTCTCGTTTTTGGGGGGGTGCCTGTGGGTTTGTTTCGGATGCTTGGGCGTTTTTCGGGGGGGGGAGCTCTCGTTTTTGGGGGGGTGCCTGCGGGTTTGTTTCAGATGCTGTGGCGTTTTTCGGGGGGGGGAGCTCTCTTTTTTGGGGGGCTGCGAGGTTTGCGGGTGGTTGGCGTTTTTCGGGGGGCTGGGGGGCTTTCGCGGCTGCCTGCAGCTTGAGCGCCTGTGTGTGTGGATTGAGGCCTTTTGGTAGCCCTTGCTTTTTTGGTGGGGGTCGGCCTTTTCCGGGGGGATCCAGGGGCTTCGAGGTGGCCGGGGCGGTCTCCCCCTTGCGGACCTGCGGCTTCGGGGTTGGGACGACCGGTGGCAGCGGCGGCACGACCGACGAGGATGGCGTGTCCTCGACCCCCAACGGGTCCCGCCTGGTCCCCGCCGACTGCTGTCTTTGCCCGTACGGCTCGGACGGGGCTGCCCTCGGTGGTGCGCATCGCCAGCCGTCGCCCACCCTGCCTGCTTCGAGTGGCTTGAGGGTGGCCTTCCTCGTCGCCTCTGCCTCCTCGACCTGCATGTGGGTGTCGTGTTGGATGGGGGGGTGCTGTGGGGGGAACCCGCTCCCTGTTGCCCCTGTGCCTGCCCTCGAGTCCACGACTTGACTCGATCCCCTCTTGGGGTTCGCCTTTCCTGCCTGCCTTGGGCGCAGGGGTGCCACCCGCGCTCCCTCTGCCGTTTTGGCCGCGACGTGTTGGAGGGGCTGGGGTGCTACCGTTTCTTTCGGGGGTGCTGGCGGCACCGGGGGTGTTGCTGTTGGGGGGGGGACTTCGCTTTCCCGTCGCGTCGCCTTCCGTCGCTCGACGTCAGCCTGCGCGCCGTCCGAGGCCGTCATCTCCTCGTCTTCCGGGACGGCCGCTTGCTTCTCTGGGGACGTCCGCCCCTGCGCATCCTCCGTGCCCCCAAGGAGGGAGCCACCCTCCCCAGGGACACAGGGAATGCGCTCCTCCGGCGCTGCTGCGAGCCCTGCCGTCTGTCCGGCCGCCGCTGGTGAGCCCCCCCTAGGGGGCACCGCTGGACTTCCCTCCCTGACCCCCGAAGGCCGGTGCAGGAAGTCGCTCTGCCTAGCAAAAGGGTGGTAGAGCCGAACCCCTCCGCCCCCCTGGGTGTGTGTGTTGGTGGTGGTGGTGTGCATGCCGGGTGCCCTAGGTCCGGCATGCGTGTGGTCGGTCGTGACGGCTGGCCCGCTACAGCTCGCACGTGACCCGGGTGTGTGGCGCTGGGTGGTGAGGGGGGGGACTCGGGGGATCGGCTCTACCCCCCCAGTGATCGGCATCACTTCCCCTTGCACCTGCCCCCGAGGGGCAGCTTGGGCGCCGGGCGCTCGTCCCTCATCTCCCTGTTCTCCCTGCCCCCCCTCCTGTGGTTGTTCGTCATTCGGGGGGGGGAGGGGCGGTGGTCCCTGCGCTGCCGGGGCCTGCGGTCCGCCGGGGGCGCCTCCGCCTCCGCCTTCCGGGGCGCCGCCGCCGCCTCCGCCGCCGCTCGCGACGCTGCTGCTGCTGTTGCTCCTGCTGCTGCCGCCCCCGCCGCCGCTGCTGCTGCTGCTGCTACTACTGCTACTGCTGCTGCTGCTGCTGCCTGCCCCGTCGTCCGTGGAGACTTCGTCCAGCTCGAGTTCACCTTCCTCCACCCTTCGCGCCCCGAGGTGCACGTCCGCGTTCACGAGGGCGATGCGGGCCACCGCCCTTGCCACCACGAAGCTGAGCCTGTGGAACGCTAGGTGGGAGACCGCCGCGTAGGTCTCCCAGTCGTGCCTCCTGTGCACTGCGTTCACTAGCGCCCGCAGCTCGGGCAGGGCCGACTCGCCCCAGGCGCCGAAGGTGTCCACCACCATCGGGACCAGCAGCAGGTCCTGTTGCTCAGGAGCCTCCGCCAGGATGGGGCCGTCGTACGTCCGCCGCTTGACGGCCTCGTACTTCGTGGCCGCCCCACCCTCGGTCTCCGCCGCCTTCTTCACCGCGTTCGCCTGCAGCGGGAAGGTGATCGCCACGTCGATCAGCCTCCTCTTCTCTCCGCGCGTGTACGCTACGTCGACGCGCTTGTTCCTGTGTGGGTGTTTTGTGAAGGGCCGGTCCTCTAGGACCGGGCAGAGAAGCGCCTCCCTCGCGAGGGCGCCCACCTCGTTGCGGAGCGCTGTGTGCGCCCGCGTGCGCAGCCCCGCGTTGAGGCACGTCAGGGAGTGGTCCCCGAAGCGGTCGGCCTCGGCCGCCCCGCAGAGCCGGCACTCGCGTGCCTGCGGCGCCAGCTGCATCCCCAGCCGCAAGCGCACTGCCACTGTGAGCTCGGCTGGGGACATCCAGAGGTCGTCCGGGGCGTTGTGCGCCCCGTAGAGCCACGTGGAGGCGTGCTTGGCGGCACAGCTGCGGATCCTCGCCTGGCCCCTGACCCCGACGAGCGGATCCCTCAGCAGGCCCGCCTGCCTGGCCACGGAGATCTTCCCACTCCATTCCTTCTGCTTGCGTGGCGCGCCCGCTGCCCCTGCTTGCAGTGAGTCTCTGACCTCGGTCAGGACTTCCGGGTAGAGTGCAAGTCTGGGGCAGGCGAGCGACGCCGCGCATACGGAGTCCTGTGTGGGTGTGATTTGAAGTGGCCCCCCCCCGGGGGCTCTCGTCAGCAGCGGCAGACCCTTGATGCCCTCCAAGGTCGCCGCCACCCCTGCCACGGCCGCCGAGTCGGCGCACGAGTGCATCCCTAGGCCGCCCAGCCTCAGGGGCAGCGAGGCCTGCACCCACTCGGTGTCCCCCAGCTCGGCCCCGAGGGTCCTCGCCAGGGCTCGCCGCATGAAGGTATCCACCCTCCCGTAGTCCGCCACCGGGCCCGTGGCCCGCATGAGGGAGACCACGCAGACGAACCCCGCGCACGAGTTCAACAGGGCCAGGGCCGTGTGTGGGTCCGGGAGGCTGGCAATGGCTCTTGCCCGCTTTTCGGCCCTGTCCAGGACCTTCGCCACCGCCTCCCGTACCGCGGCCTCGGACCCACAGGGTGCCCCCAGAATCTCCCAGCTCTCC
>JAPJBO010001833.1:0-28086 GCA_030068145.1 Diplonema papillatum
CTGAAGAGAGCCGTAGATGCGCTACCCCCGTCAGTGGCAGGGAGCGCGGTCGACATCCATGTCGACAATACGACCGTGGTCGGGGTGGCGCGGAAGAAAAACTGCATGCTCAACAAGGCGTTGAATGACGCAGTTGTGCACGCGTTGACCCGACTACGCAATTTGAAATGTTGCAGGTCCATCTCGTGGATCAGCACGAAGGAAAACCCGGCCGATGTCCCTTCGAGAGTTGCCCTTGCCGCTGACGCCTCGGAAGAGGATCGACAGCGACTTTTACTTGCGGTGAGGGCATTCTTTACTCGCGAGGAGGCTGGTGGCGTGACGTCGTCCCAGCGGCGATCATAGCTTGCCTCATGGTCGGTGTTCTTCCCCTTCGTTTGTTTGTAAGTATCCGCTTTGGTTTCACCCTTTGTTTTCCGATGGAGATGCACGAGCCGACCGGAGGAAGGGGTCAGCACAAGCCCCAGGTAGCCAACCCAGTGCGAGAGGCCAGAAGACGCCAGCTCCAATTCTTTAGATGGCGGGAGATGCACGACAGGCGAGAGACCCTTCTGTGCAGGAGTGTTGCAATGGCTTACCAGCCTTTTCGGTACGTACCGTGCACCGGGGGGCGAGCTCCGCAGACTTCGTTTGTACACTGCTAATGGACTTCCTGAGGGCCAAGGTCAAGGGCCAAACAGGCCATCATGAAGCAGGCCTCGAGTTGCTTACCGTAAGGCTATGGTGTCGGCGGGTATGAACAAGTTGAGTCAAAAGCTGTGAAATCGGAGAATTGTACTCAAGTGAACAATAGCGAAAGAAATGGTCGGTGAAGACCAACGGAATTGCAAAGGGAATGAAATTTATTGCGAGAGGTGGGCAAAACTTTCCTCGACCCTGCAGATGTCGCGACCTGATTCTGCCCACTCCACCAATTTCTGCCGACTGATTGGAGCAAAATAGAGAGTTCCCAGAGCAGTATGGCGTAGCCACGCCTTCCGCGGCCTTCGCAGTCCCAGGGCCACCTGTATGTGATCTCGTGGTCGTCGCTACCGCGTTGACCTTTCAGAGAGGGAGAGAGACCATGTTTCCGGTCTCCTCACTAGAGCTACGACAGATGTTTTCTGTTTACCGCAAGGCGTGGCAACCCACTCTTCAACCTGCTTGAAGTGTTCTCTCTTTTTCTCTCTTCAAGCCGTTGACATTGCAGGGATGCGGGGGAGCAGTTCAGGGGGAACTTGTGTAATGGAGACGGGATGAAAGGCTAGATTCGTCTGATGTATTGATACAAAAAGCGCCTTGCTTTTTGTTTTTTCCAGCCTCTGGTCATCAACAATCAGAGCGCTTCGGTGTTTGCTGTACTTTCTTGAAAGAGTACAAATGGTGAGGGAGGGAACCTGTGTGCACGCAGATGTCTGCCTCGAAAACGGAAACGGGGAAAAAGGGAGAAGCATTCCATATTGACTAATCGCTGGTGTCCATACAGGGATTCACATGAAAGAGCCAGTTGACCCCACCCAGGGACCAGCCGCCACTTTTCCCACATTGGGATAAGTAACGTGACAAAGGGAAGGCTGCAGTGTGGTTGCAAGTATGATGGATCTTGCTTCGGAGGGGATCACGCACTCTAATTAAAGATTAAGCAGCTAACGTGAGGCAAGGTATGACCACTGGTCACTTTCGCCAGTCTGTTGGTTTGAAATATGCTGCTTCGATCTTGTCATTTCTCTCAGGAGAGTGGGTGGGGCAGGTGGAAGGTAGTCGGCTTCTATATCCGGCATCAGCTCAAGACCTCTGGTTGCACCTTGCGGTGGTAGTTGCAGGCGGGGGTTCGGCCCCGTCGCAACAGCTGAAGCACATCTCGCCAAGCTGAAGCACATCTCGCCAAGCTGAAGCACATCTCGCCAAGCTCTCTCTATGCAATGAGCTTGGCCTGACTAGCGAACTCCTGGTTCACCTGTCACAGTTTCGGCCCCTTCCGAAACTCGCTACGGGGAAGCGGGGAAGTGGCGCGAATTACCTGTCGTTCAGCGGGGTGCGATGCTCATGAATCTTGCTCAGTGTGTGCGTGGGTGTGTGTGTGGGTGAGGTGTCCCGACGGCTTGCTTTTACTGCTGACAATTGAGAACAGGGCTCGAGTGGTAAAGAAGACGGGTGAACCAGTTGTTGCTGAGAGCGTTTCAATCGAACTGTTCCTGCCGAACTCTTGCACACTGCATGAAACACCTGCTGGTTGCCGCAGCAGTCCGGCTGCATGTTCAAAGCACTGAACACGTCACACGCACGCGAAAAAGTAAACGGGCGCTTCGTTTTGGTTGTGCGTATCGGTTGATCGATTACCCACTTATTTTTACCGGTTTGTTTTTCAAGTTAGGAATCTGATCAACCACAAAATGCGCGCTATGTTGTTTCAGCTGTCACAATACTTTGCAGGGCAACCCGCAAGATTGTTAGAACTGAAGATACCGTTTGGGGAAAGCAAATAGATGTGACACACGAAGAAATGTGAAAACGGGGAGAAAAGACCGCTTGCGAAAGCAAAACAATCTCACGGGGGTGGAACGCACAGAGGTCCAACACTAAAAAAGCGCTGCATGCAAAGCTTGAGACGCTGTGTTGCTCTCTCGAAGACCGGCCGTCATTTTTACTTTCCCCAGTTCAAGAGGCACCGCAAGCTGTTTCTGTGGGGCGACGCGAGGGCGTCTCCCGCCACTCTCTTCCCCTACGCTTTCCCCCCCCTACACCACAGGGAGCCTGTGGGGGAGAGGAGAATAGCCAAGGAAACCGGGGTGCGAGCGAGGCGCGCCTAGCAACGCTCACGTGCCTGGAGATAACCGCTGAACCCAGTCAAGTCGCTCAAACCCTCGCGTTGAAGGGCGCCGTTCCATTCGGACTAGTATAGCATGGTGCGGGCTTACCGCTGCAACAAATGAGTGGTTGTATTCATCACTCGCCTGCATCACAACCCGGGAAATGGCCGGCCGGAAACTGCATTCGAAAACAGTTCGAACAATCAAACCCGAGTGAGGGAAGGAGATTGAGGCTTCTTCTAGCGGCTTTTGAGGTACTAAGCCAATTCACTCCCTGCCTGACTGAACGCTGTCGAGCACAGTTTGGAAACTGTGGTATAATCTGGAACGTAATTGACTTCAGTTGAGCGTTGGTAAATGTGTTCGAGCGGAATCGAGCAGAACACACCGAGCGTAATGGAGTATAGTCGCCGCGTAATCGAGTTCAGGTCGTTTCAGGAGACGGTGAATTGGCTCGTCGAGGTTTAATTTTTAACCAATATTTATATATAGGGACTCAAACAAACGCATGGGGTTGTGGGTTTTTGATTGTAATCATGTTGCCCGTTTTGTAGGCGTAAATATTGTTTGTGCTAATCGTACAGCAACGAGTAGAAGAACCTATGACTCCAGACACAGGATATGTGAGAAGCGGAGCTCCTACACCATCGCATCGAATGGTTCCTGGCCATCTTTGGCCTGAACCACCACATCATCGAAGGGTTCATGGCCATCTTTGGCCTGAACCAGCACATCGTCGGATGGTGCCTGGCCATCTTCGGCCTGAAACAGCACATCGTCGATTGGTTCCTGGCCGTGTTTCTGTAACTCATCGCTCCCTGCGTATTCTTTGGAGTCCAGTTCCTGCTGTACTTCCTTGGGCACCTCCTCGAGAACACTCTCTCGCGCGCACAAATGCCAAATGATGAACCCTAAGCACACCAGGGTAAGCCCACCAGCAACACAAATAACAATAACAAGGATTGTGTTCTTAGACTTAGACTCTTCCTTTTCTACGACGACTTCGACAACTGCTGAATTTGCGAAGCCAAACGAATCATAGGCGAGCAGTTCGACAGCCCCAGACCTCGGACTGCTTGTGTTAAGGCACAAATGTGACTGGTTACAAACGGTGAGCAACATTAACTCGTCGGAGCAGGAAAACGTGTCAACGCCATTTGCGTCGTATACACGCAAAGGGATGCACAAGTCGCGAGTTCCAACCGTGCCTACGATGAGGTTGTCGATAGATGACGCGAGCTCAATAACTGGCCGAGCGAGGTTCTGCTCGACAACGTGCTCATGCACGGCGACAGACTGACCCCACGGCTGAGCTGCTGCTATTTCAACGCTTACTCTTTCTCCGTCTGCGAAGTGCTTCGTGAGTGTCGCCGACTGGCCGTTCTCCAACTGGTAGGCCTCAGTGCAATTCCCAGACCCGCCTGCTGCCCTCATACAGAACGTGTACGTCACCTTCGACTCACGGTCAACGCACCCACTGGCCCTCAGCCCGATCGCTGTGCCATTGAAGAAGTACCCACCGTTCGGACCACGAGAGATCCCTGTCAGCTGCGACAGTGTATCCCATGTACACTCCGGAGGAGTCAGGTCGATGGCTCCCATAAAGTACGCATCTTTCCAAGACTTCGCGACAACAGCCTTCGCCTCTCTCTCCGCACAGAGTTCGCGGTCATTCTCAAGGGTGCAGCACAGCCGTGTTACGAGCTCTTCTCCTTCTGCCGGCTCGAAACCAAAAACCCACAGGGATGACGTTCCGACATCCACCCAACCTCCTTCGTAGTTGCTTATACTTGTGACGTTGCCAACATTGGCGAGCTCCTGCGCCGGCAACACTATCGAACTGTTGGTGTTCGCGAGGCCGATAGTGCTGGAGAGCTGGACTCGGCACGACTTCAAAGGAACTTGCGATGCCACGTTCCAACTGACGGTGACACCGAATTGCGCCAGGACTCCTTCTGAAGAAGCATTCTGTGTTCCATACCGCAACTGAACGTCGGGCACTTCATTCGTTACATATACGCTGTGGCACAGCCTCGATGTGAGGTTCCCCCGGTTTTGCGCCAACACGCACACTGCAATGGGTTGCCCCTCCAAATCATCTGCTAAGGAAATTGTCAGATTTTCATTGTCCGACCAAGTTGATAGCTCGACAAAGCACGGCGACACCGCGTCTGCCGAGAGGCACACAGAGTACGACAGCTCTGTGTCAGGATCTGCAAAGTGGTCCGCCCAGTCAACAAAAACACTCTGACCGGTCGAGGCAAAATCCTGCAACGTGAGCTGGCCACTTACAATCGGGGGCGATGTGTCAAACATGAACGGGCCAATGTCAACAGTATCACAGAGAGCCAAGCAGTATCGCAAGGTCACGTAAAACACACGACCATCTCCACCGGCCTCGAATACCACAGCCTGGTATTGGTACGCACCGTTGATCCACGGGACTGGCGCCATGTCTTTCAGATTGCATGCGGAATCTTGCGTACTCAGGCACATCTCTACTCGAGAAATCGGCAGCGAATCGTTCAATCGGACTTTGAAATCACGCATCTGTTCAGCGATGTATGTCACTCCCTGAATTGTTTCTTCTGCACCAAATGTGCTCAACACGCTGGCACGGTGAGACAAAACGTTCGCTGACCGACGCAGAACCGCAGGTGGTGCAGAGCCTGAAGTAGAGTCCCCACTTTGAACATCCACCGATGTTGTTGTCGATGGATTAACCGACCAGAACGCGGTCTCGACCTCGATTTCATTGCCGGCAGCATCGGCCACAGTCAAGACAGCGAGATACCGCTCCTCAGGAAGATCTACTGACACAAAAATCGACAGATCTTCGGAATTGACGGGGTTTTCCGCCGATGCTTGCCCCATTACCTTCATTCGTACCGTTGATGTCTCATCCAGTTGCCAAATGACAACAGTGACCTTCGAAAGATAGTCATCCTGCGCGCCGTACTTGACATCAACACCGCCATCAACTGATGAGACTGCTTCCATCGGCCGAATAGCTACGGTCGGAACCTTCCGGTCAAGAACAACGTTACCCTCACTGGGACCCCCAGCCCGCTTGTACCTGTCCCAACACTGCGTGCGAATGAAGAACTCCATCGGAAGAACTTCGTCATAGCCGGCCACACCGACAACGTCCGCTGCGGAGAGGCACAGTTCCGGGCTGGCGGAGAAAAAGGCCTGCGATGACCGCTTGTGCACAGCATCGTCAAACGCTGCGTCAATGTTGACCGGGATGTCGAGAGCCAGCCACGCTACCACAACACACTCCTCCGCAACACTAGGCGGCTCGGGTGACCGAACGCACAGAGAACTCCTCCAGTGAGGCAACCCAGCAATCACTGTTTCACCCTGTGTAGGTAGAAGGGCGACAGCTGCTACATCCGCATCTTCTGGTCGCGATACAAATTGTTCGGTGGTGCTGGACGCGTGGCGTCCGAAAACATCGACAGCAAGAACACTGACATAATACGCAGTGCCCGGTTCCAACTCCATTTGGATGTCTGCTATCCCTGGCTTCGTAGTCGCGACAATGGTTCCGCTGTCTGCCTCTATCAGTTGCGATGACACGTCGTACTGGACGAACGACTCGAAATCCGCCTCTGTGATGCAGACCCAGTCCGTGGGTTCCCACCACACTTGCTGCACACCGTTCACCGGAACCACGAGCCCGCTCTTCCGCGCGCAACCGAGGCTTACCTGGGCTGCCACTCGGGGCGCATTACTGTCGCTTTGCACGCTTCGGCACTTCTTCGTCGTGCGTCCGCCAGCGTCTACGGCTGATACGCAAACGTTGTACACTCCCTCACTAAGCGTCACGCAAACAGGGGCGTCGAACAGTGTTGTGATCTGCTCGTCAGCAACCAACGAGCTCTTTACATCTGTAGCGGTAACCGACATGCTCGCGAGCGTAATGTCGGTGGCAACTGACGAATTAACGCAGAAGCTAGCCTCTTTCGTGTTGACAGTACCCGCGGCGAACACGACCTCCGGTGCAGAGCTGTCCAGGAAGAGAGTGGCCTGTTTCGTTGCTGAGCAGCCGCTGCACCGAGCGGACACCACCTGTACCGAAAAGGGCTGGTCAGTGGGCAGCACTGCCTCCAAACCACAGATTTCGATCTTGTCCTCGCCGGCAACGTCGGGTTCGGTTGTGAACAGCGTCTCGCCTGTCTTCGGGTCCTTGAACAACACCGTCACTTTACAGACGCGCCCATGTGCGTACAGAGCCTCAAAACACACGCCATGTGTTGGGTTGCTCGCCAGGACAGACATATTTCCGACGGCTCCACTGCGAGACCCACCGCCAAGCAGCGCAACCTCTGGTTCCGGGTGGCAGCCAGAGGGGTACTTTCCCACCTCCGCTGTTGTTTTCACACCAGCAAGATTGGAAGCTTCCAAGGCAAAGACAAGCGGCGTGTCGACGTCGTAAGGCACGAGGTTCTCGACCTTGCGTCCTGCAGCTGGGGCGGCGTTGTCGTCAGACAAACCGACAAGGAACTTATTGCCGTCCTGCTGGAGTGCAAATTCAAGCGTCCCTTCTGCACGCATACCCGAAGCTAAGACAGTGCCTGAAAGCGAAACGCTGACGTTTACGGAAACGTCATCAAACCCCGTCCAAGTCAGAAGGCACCTTAGCTCGCCCAGTGTGTTCTTCGTCACGTACTCGCAGTCGTCTCCGCAGCCGCAATCGACTTCGAAGATGCCTTCGTCGGGTGGTGTAAGGTCTATCATCATCGGGTCTATCGAATGCTCAAAGCTGAGTCCTCGTGTCGTTTCCACGAATGCCGTAGCGAACAAGAAAGACTCAACTGGGAACGGACCTGTGAACACTGCTGTTCCGTTCACAGGCTGCACTTTGCCTGCGTACATGCAGTCCCCGTCCCAGGCCCCAATGCACACATTGATGGCCTGAACTTCTTCAAAACTTACATCGATGGTTACCCCCTGTGTGGAGAGGTACGACCCCCCAACACTTTCCATTCTGCCCGGTGGCGGATCCAAAACCAGCGTGTGAGCAGAGATACCTCTCACGTGCATCCCAACCCCATTCAAACACTCTACCGCAGCTGTGACGACGGTTTCACTGTCGTATGTTGATCCAGACGTGACAGACTTCTCGTTGTTGGTAGATTGCAGCACCTCGAGCACAGTTCCAGACCCCATGTCGACAAGGGTAACGTTGCACGTCATCCCGGACTCATCGTCGCCGGCTGCCCCGCATTCCGACTCGTCCGCTCTTGGGAGACTATCTGGGATGCAAAAGAACTTCACGCTCTGCGGATACTCAATGTGGCACGTCCCGGATTTCCGGCAGCCATCGTCGGATAGCGTGAGCCCATTAATTCCAATTCCGCTTTTGCCATCATCAGTGGAAGACACCATGAAAGAGCTTCCTGCAAAATTCATAACATGAGTGTCAGACTGCAACACCGGATGACGGTCACCAAGCGTCGTGGTGTGACACGCTTTTTGAGGGCCCGCAAAGAACTCGGACAAAGGGACGCGCTTGACGCAGCCTCCGACTGTGCGCGTGATTGGAAAGCCTGCAACTTGGAAGGCCAACTCCCGACACGGCATTTCATTGTACAGTGGTGAACAGTGCGGGTCCAGTGCCTGTGAGCTTGTGTACAACCCGCCCACACCTTGTCTGCATACTGTCGCGGCATCTGTCTCGGTGCTGTGACTACTCGTTTGTGCAGCCAACACTGTCCCTCCTGCGGAGCAAGCCATCTCGACACAGTCCGCTTGGTTGTCGAAAGGCAACAGTCCGTTGCAGTAGATGGAAGTCCCTCCCCTGCATGTGTCCATCACGTCCGCCACGAGACTATCGCGGTGCAGAAGTACCCCGTGAGGCCCCGTTACAGAAACGAGCTCTTCGACAACGTTGAGTGACTGGCCGCACTCTCCAAGGCCGAAGTCGACTACCAGCGGCGTGTTAGTCGGGAGCTTGGACCGATGCGCCGCCGCCGAACCGATTTTCACGGTTCCGATCGTGGGCGGCGTTGAGTCCACAACAATCTGCTTCACAACCCGCAGAGCGTTCCCGGCTCGGTCTTGGGCCACGGCGGTAATAACAAAGCGGCCAGTTCGATCGTCTGTTCCGATAACGTAAGGCACAGGAGCGCTGTCGTAAGCGACGTCGATCCTCTTGACCCAATTGAATGTATCGTTTGACGACCAGCCCGACACCGAAAACAAACGCACTTCCAACGCGATCGATGCCTCCGTGTCGGGGTCGCCGGCTACCTTCGGTGGTGGAACCATTGTGAACTCAAGGGTTCCGGTTGGGACTTGGAACTGGTTCTTCACCAAAATGGCCGGCGTGGGCGGAGACAGGTCGGTGATCGCGCTCACGCTGCAGTCGGTTTGCTCGCCGTTGGCATCGACCGCAACCAGACCGACGCGGTACACCGACAGATCCTGCAGCGGGGTTGAGAAGCAGTGCATCGTTGCGCGCTGGCCCACATTCTCCTCGCTCCGACTAACCGCTGGAGACGTATCCGGATCTGTGACGTCAGCTCTGCTGCCGATGAGCTCCAGGAAAGCGGTAACCCGCCGGAGTCCACAACCCGAATCACTGCTGACATTGAAGTCGAAGCAGACGGCGTTCGGAGTAATTATAAAGCCCGTGTCACGGGCAACCGAGCATTGGGGAATACCGTCACGCATGGCCACGCTCAACTGTGAAGTAGGCGAGCACTTCCCGAAGGTATTGCAGCCCCAAGCCAAGACGGCCACTTCGCCTGGAACGGTCTGCGAGTGGGGAAGACAGCCTGACGGCCCCAGTTCTACTTCTGCGCGGTCGCCGATCTTTCCGTGCACGACCGAGATCTCCGACGACTTCTCGACTTCGAAACAGATGTCTTGGTTGTAGTGCTGGCACGGATTGGCTGTGACCACCACGACCGGATCCACGGCAATCCTCGCCATCGGCGCCTGGAATTTGACATTGCGGTTTCCGTAAATCGCGTACAGGACCACCGTGTACTCATCACCACGCGTCATGGTTTCGTTGAGGCTCTGTTCCACGGACACGTGCGTCGAGTTCTCACGCATGACGCCCGAAAAGGACATCCCCCCGGAGGTATACGCGGACCACTCGTAGCGGACCGAGGTAAGCGGCCGGCTGAAGACGACGGCGCTGACGCAAAGTCTGTCATCCGCCCACTGCAAACCTGGTTCGCCCTCGCAAGTAACTGTCATGGTCTTCAGTACGACGGGGGTCAGGTCTGCAATGAACGAGGTAACGACGGTAGTTTCGTGGTACACAGCATCCGCCACCGCCACCGTCATATTGTACACTCGGTTGGCTTCTACGACAAGGTTCCTCATGCACGGGTTGACGTAGGACACACCCTCGTTATGGTAAATGAGAGAGCCGTTGTCAGAGTCCACAACGTCCAAGGTGTATTCAGTAAGGAAGCTCGTGTCGGTGTAGTTCATTTCGAAGCACAGCATCTTCGGGTAAGTGACCAACGCGTGGCCTGTACCGGACTGCAACTCGAGCCCGAACCATCCTACCGACACCTTTGGTGCGATGTTGTCGTAAATGAGGGTTTTCACAACGCTTTTTGTGCAATGCTGGTCCCGTGTTAACGTCGTGCACGTTTTTACCCCCACCTGATAGGTCTCCCCGTCTACCCCTGGAAAGTCTGCTTCGACACGTCCGCCCGTTTTCCCTATCAACTCCTGTGTATAATCACCATTCGACCCCGTGATAGTGCCAACAGTCACGCTTTCGGTAGCTCCGAAGGCTGTAGCCTTCGAGCACGCAATATCCGAGTCCAAGCTGTCTGCATATGGGCTGTCTTGCGATACATCAATCCTACCTGGTCTAGGTTCTGCAACCTCGGGGGTTCCTTTACACGTGGTGAACAACCGAATAATAATCGGCGGAGCGCTCCACTCGTACAGCACAAATTCCCATTGCGTACCCCAGGTCCATCTGATGTAGAACCACCCGATTTCGAAGCTGTCCCGGATGGCAACTATGAATGAAATTCTGATACTGAGAGGCCGAATCTCGAGTGCACCGTCCATGCATACGGCAATGGGGAAGCTCGGGGCTTTCAGAACCATGGTCAGCGGAAGTGTGATGTCCGCGATCGTGGCCGTCAACTCGAGACTGGCTTTTGCCAGGAACAGGTCCACGGAGCCTCCTATCGACAAGTCGGCCCTTACAAATGGCACCAGCCCAACTGAGAGGGCTCGCGCAGCGATGTCAATATCCCAATTCCATCCGACACCCACGGCAACAGCCCCAGATGCGTACACCCGGAGGCAAAAGAACATGACAGGAATGCAATTCTCCACATGGAAAAGCTCCCACTCCCGTTGAAACAAACTGTCGCTCAATGCTACAGCGTGTCGACTGGTCGACTCGTTCTTTGTGCTGTTGCCTACAAAGAACGACGGGCAGGAGATGTTCGCCAGCTGCCGTTCTTTAACCGTGATACCAGCGAAAGCTATAAAGATCTGATTCTCAGCCACATCGCACTCGAAGCCTGGGATCGCGCTCAGGAGCTGCTTCCTGCGACCGTCGTTCGGCGCTTTGAGCACGATCGCGACGTGGTCCTGGGTGGTGGAGGCGACACTTCTGCCAGCCTGCGCACTTGTGGCTGTCAGATTCTTTCTCACGACGGCCACGAACTTGCGAGGTACAAGGATCTGCTCGACACGATCGTCGTACATCGCTTTAGCAATCGCAGTAACCTGAGCGCTGCACTTCTTGTTGAGCGACGAACTCTTTTTCATGCAGGGTACCTTAAAGGCAACGCTTCGCCCGTTCCGTTGATAATTGGCGCCAGCTTCCCCTCTCTGGTCGCTGAACTCGAGATTCACCGTACTCGCCTTCATTACGCTTCGGATTTTGCAAGCGTTCAGCTTCTGAGTCATATACTCGTGGGTAACTTTCGTGGTCCAAGCGCGAGTCTTTGAGACCTCAGCGCAGAATGGGTTGTCGACACGCTGCCACTCCACCGCATCGTCATCGAAGAGCATCTCCTCAATGAGAGACTTGGGAGCGTAGTGTCCCGATTGCTTCGCCGGATTCGGCTCATCAGGGTTGTTCACAGCTTCAAAGATCTGCAACGGTCTGTATGGGAAAGCCTCCGTACCCCGACCGTACCCGAGCTCGGCAAGCTTAATAATCCAATCCATGAATGTCTTCTCTTCGTCATCTTCTTCTTCTTCTTCCTCTTCAGCGGGTGGGGGCGGGATTTCGGAATCAGCCAACTCGACGTGGAAGTGGTCGGAGTGCCCTGAAGCGTACAAGATCTTTTTCCCGCAACTGTTCGTTGGATCCACGGTCTTGATGGCCTCCTTGTAGGCCAGCGGTCCGACAATAATCTGGAGCACGTTGTCGCCTGCAGCCAGTTCATCACACGCTTTAGCCATTTGCTTGATCGTTTCCTCAGAAGGCTTGGCTTCGCCTGTTTTCCATTGCAGCGATGGGGGGATCGATATGTCGATGTCCTTCCCAAATTTGTGGGTCAAGTGAACCTGATTTCCCTCAAACGCGTGCCCGGCTGGATAGTAACTTTCGAAGCCACCTGCGTGGGTTACGCCAGTAACAAGAGCGACGTCCTGGCCTAAAGCTTCGGCAACGGCGCACATCCGGGTGTCGCTCATGTACGAAAACGTGGAAGCCGCACCGTACCGCTCGAATTGACTAAGGTCAGGCCAGATTTGCAAGCAGCTAGTATCGTGGCTGGACTTCCATTCCACCCACCGCTCAGCGTTTTCCGAGAAGACTGCTTGTGCGATGGCAGCATCATTAGACGTCGTATTCTCCTGTCGGTCGTATATGTAACGGAACAGACTCCATGGGTGCTTTGCAATATCTGCCGTGCACCCTGAGGCAGTGTAAGGCTTCTCTGCGTAGAAGGGGAAGTTCAGCTCGAGCAGCCTGTCGCAGAAAGCTTGTAATTTCTCTGTCGACTCCGTGGCAATAGCGGGCAGGTCAATGTATGGCATAAGAGGAAGGTGCGTTGCCAGAGGTGACATCTCGCGAACTTGCAGGCTTTTCGCAGAGCGACGCTTGGTGGGTAATCTTTCGTGCGACTGGCTTTCGGTATCTCCGAGCGCCGCGGCAGCGATATCGCTGAAGTCAAACCCAGCAGCTACCTTCGCTTTGAAATGAACGCCCCCCTCCAACACAGTTTTTTCAATGAACCCACTGAGCGCAGACACCACGACGCCGGCTTTCGCAACAGCCTCAGCTCTGAAATCGAAGGACAGGTCCGTCCACTCCGCACTTCCCTTGAACTTGAGCTCGGCTCCCAAAGTAGACACCAACATCACCTTTGCAAAATCACCTCCGAACTGCTTCTTCCGCTCCTTTACCGGGAAGCCGAACTTCTTGTCGAAGCCCAGCACACGGAAGCACCTGCCACCGGTCGGCTTTATAGTTGATATGGCTGCCCGGATGCGTTCGCTCTTCTCCGTGTCCATGAGGTACTGCATGTGTCCACACGAAACATCGACTCTGTCCATCAGGAGCTCAACCGCACGAAGTCGGGCGGTCGTGTGTGGGTGCATCGAAGCCACTTCGATGAGCTTGTCGCGGGTGCCCTCGTTTCTGGGGTCCTTCTTCAAAGCCTTCAAGTACGGAGTGCAACTGTGCAAGTCCGCGGTGCTGGAGCACGTGTCGTCAACCAACACATGCAGCGCCGCGCGGGTTGCTGGAGTCATCTTCATGTTGTGGGCAGCGATAGCGCGCCACGTATGATCCCACTCCTTGTGAGACAGATACTTCGTTGCCGCGTCGTCGTGATGCCGAGCGGTCTCTGCATGCTGGAGAGCCGTGTAGGTCAAGTCCCCGACAGAGTAGTCGTCGGCCCGTCTGGTCGTCAGGAGAGCCATTGCTGCTTTTGAGTAGCGCGGCTGCGTTGTGCCCCAGCGGTTCTCCCACGACAACGCAGCAGACGACAGGATTCTGCCTGTGTCCTCCATCTGCAACCCGCGCGAGCAGAACGCGTTCTCCGCGCACCAACCGAGCAGCTCAGCAGTCGCTTCCTCCGCCATGAACCCAGCAATGAACAAAAATCGCACGCGTTCCGACGTCTCGTAAGGTGCCATCAGCATCGACCTCAGGACCTCTGCTGCCTCCACTGGGTGCTCCTTCCCCCGCTTCGCCGCTCCTGGAAGGCTCACCTCGGCATCCGCGCAAATTCCTTCGAACTCTTCAAACCACTTGTTGGTCGCCGTCGCCGGCTTCTTCGATGTCGCTTCGCTGTGCAAGAAAACTTCCTGTTGTTCTGCCACGTTCAGGACGCGAGCACCTCGTTTCAGGCGTGGTGTCTCGTGCAGTACTGTTGCGTCTGCAGTGGTCTCCGCCGAAACGTAGCCAGCATTCTGCCTCACGTTGGTGGCAACCGTCACCTGCTTGAGCAGTCCGTCCGCAAATTCCGCGGTGATGGCGTGGTCGAGGGTGGCGTTGTGCACGTTGTCGTGCCTGTGTCGCCGTTCACTCTCCGCTGGGACCCACGTCTCGCACACACCGCCTTCGCCGTGCGTGATCAGCAGGTCAAATGGCTGTAAAAATCGGATCTTCTCCCTTGTCCGCTCCGACAGCTTCGCGTCGGTCGGAACGTAAAACCGCAGAGCAGGACTCCCCACCGGTGCATCGACTCCCCACCCCATGCTGCGGCACACCGTCAGCGGCACCTTGTTCCACTCCTCAATGTCTGGGTGCACAGTCAAGAACGGCGTCACACGGTCCTGGTGCTCTGCGAACATCAACAGTTCCACGCTGTAGCAGAACTCGCCACCCGCTGTGCCGACGCGCGAAAAGCGCATGTTTCCCACTCGATGCCCTGACACCGACTCTGTGCACCCGGTTGTGTGGCTTTGTTGTCCCTTGCACGGCATGTGCACTGTGCTCTGTGCTGTAAACTGCACCACGTGGTCAGTCTCGGTCCCCAGCACACGCGAGGTCTCGTGTACTTCCGCCGTTTGCCCTACGTCGGCGCCCGCCGCCACCTGCCAAAGCAATGAGCAGATGAGAAGTCCCAACACCGGGCCCATCCTTGAACCTTTCGACAAACTACCCTCCTGGCTCCGCAGCAGATACAACCCCCCGATGATCGCAGCCGCTGTCACGTCAGGTGTCACCAGGCTTCTGATGCTCGCCATGTCGTTATCGCCTCGCATCCACGCCCAGCCGGTGAATACACCGCACAGCACGTTCAGAAATCTTGCAGCATTTGCACGGCTGGGCAGCTCTCGCGATAACTCCGGCACGCAGCTCAGCGCACTTTGCACTGAACGCGCGAACCACAGCACAAGTCCAGCCCCAAGCAACACTTGCACAGCAGGTACTTCATCCGCTGCGCCACACACGAGGCAGCACCACACCACGAATCCCAAGTGGACCACATCTGAGCAAAAGCTGACCTGCGCCTTGCCAAGCCCAGCCGCACCAACCACGATTGCTGCCAGAGAGCGAGGAAGCACAACAAAAAAGAAGACCAGCATTGTTGCCACCGCGACTGTCAACAAAGTGCTGGAGTTACCTCCCGAGAGGTCCGTCCGTCCTCCGAGTGAGCAGAGTCCTATGACGTACCAGTGAAATTTCTCGGCATCCGAAGTCAGATACGAGCCTGTCGTGGACATCAGGGCGCGCAACGGGAGGAATATGAGCTGGAAGCGCCACTGCGGCAGGTCACCTGCGTAGTTCGACGACAGAATTCCGTCCACGAGCGCGTCTCCGCTGTCGGTGCCGAACGCATACTGTCCGACGTCTGTCTTTATCTCAATACCACTGATTGTCGACACCGCACGGCGGTACGTCCCGTTTGCATCACAACTCGTAATAACAACATCACCAACCTTAGCAAACTGCGCTTCGATGAACACACCGTTAGCAACAAATAGGTGATCTTTGCTGAGACGGAGCTTGCCCTCGGCCGTGCAGTCGGATGAGTACTGTACTTCTACGTACTCGAGGGAATCGGTCTCTTCCGCGTGGTGGAATCCGTATACCTTTGTGAAATAGCAGCCAGACTGCCGGCCTGTCACCTGTGACAGCTTCGCTGTGTCATCGGCTGCACAGGTAAGAATCAAGTCACCACTCCGAATGTCTTTAACAGAAACAGGTCCGGTGGGTGAGACAACGACGGAGGACGCTGGGTGGCAGCCCCCACCTTTTGGGCAGGTAGTTCTGCACTCTCGGGTCGATTCACCAGGACACCCTGTCGTAGGCGAGGAGTTACATATCCACTGACACCTACGTGACTCAGTGCCGGTACCGCAAGTCTGTCCGTTTGGAAAGGCGCACGGTTCCCATCTGGTCCAGCCCTTGCCGCCTCGGTGAACGGTGCACGCGACTTCTCGGGGCTCTGGAAGATCTTCGGGACAATAACCAGGGTTCACCTCTTGCTTGGAGGCATCACACTTCTTGTAACAGTACGGAACACGGTAACTAATCCCTATACCGCACGTTGCATCACACGCCGTCCAAGATCGCCAATCCATGTCGTACACTGGGACAATGCAATCAACCTTCGGCCTCTCCTCCACGCAATTGCTTTCTGCGTCGGGTGTACCGACGCAGTTGAGACACATAGTTTCTTGATAGCCGTTTATGCATCCATCTGGACGCTCAGCTCCGACGGTGCGCGGCTTGCACGTGTACTCCTTGTTCGCAGTCCACCAACTGAAGGACACAAACTGGCACGGATCGAAGTCAGCAGGGCGACTGTCGAAGGAGCAGGGTTCAAACGTTTCGTTGGCGTACGATCCGTTGTCCTCAGGTGTGCACGGTTCGCACGCCACAGTTCTCGTCTTCTTCCCTACCTCCATGCACTTCGTTGCGCTGCAGGTACTGTACGGTGACGATACCCAATAAGAAGGCAGCTCCATGCAATCCTGACACGATGCAGGCTCTTGCGAAGCATCACAAAGGTCGGACGCTTGGCCATCGCATCGGTCGCACTGAACCGTCCTGCACGATAAGCCTCTTCCGCACTTCGAGCTGCAGTTGCCGAACGCCGTCGTCTGCCAGTGGTGCGTATAAAACTCGCAGGGTTCCACTTTCGCAGCTGGGCCGCCGCATGCGAGACCACCGTACCGCGGGGGGGGGCACTCGCACGTTCGATTCCAGTCCTGCATTCCGAGTCCGCATGTGTTGTCGCATGGCGAGGCGACTTCGAAGGCACACCACACGCCGTCCTGGGGTTCAACCAGCGTGTAGACCTCACCACTGGACACAACCACCAGCGCACCCAGGCCCAATGAAGCGCCAGTTTCCGGACAAATGAGCTTTGGTGCAACCCCGTGGGCAGTCGAAAAGCTTGTTCTTACCTCGGACTCTCCAGTTGCATACGACCCTGAACTGGTTGCAGTAACCTCGACCCGGTTTGCATAGCTCGAGGCTACCAAACTTTCACCGTCAACGAAGCACACTGAAGACTGCCCGCCGCACGACACAGGCCCCGTGCTTGAAACAGCGGCAAGGTCATCGCATGTGTTGATGCGACCCGCTGAATAAAATGCGGTGTTCAGCAGGCTGTATCGGCTGAAGCTCTCCTTCACGGGATCGACCACCACGATCATATCTCGCTTCGGATCGAACACCACATCAACGCCGTTCGCGGTAACATTCTCCAGAAACGCAACAGCGGTGTCCATGGTCCACACATCCCCCTTCCGAGACAGCTTCGATATGACAATACTCCCTCGTTTAATGTTGCCATGTGATAGTATCAGATCTCCGGTGTCACGCTTCCAGACATGCATCATACTCATACCCACGTCTGCGTCCAATGTCATGTTTGTGACACTGACGGCACTGCAAGTGGCCGGGGACCCCTCCCAGACCACCTTCAGCACCTCCGTTATGCTTGCGCCGAGCACCGCGATCCATGCTGTTTGCCCCGCGGCTTCTATGCACTGCACCTGCTGGCCGTACCGCTGGTTCCATCCTGGTGACTCGGACACAAAAACTCCGCAGCGGGGGAACGCATTCACGCTGTCGTGCATGTAAAACGTCACTCGGTCCTTCGGGCCTTCGCCCACGGCGAGCAGCTTCCCGCACAGCGTCGCGTCCGACGAGATCCCCGTACCGTCCGAAACACGGTGCAGCGACATCCCGGTTAGATCCACAGCTCCCTCCACCCCGGCCACGACCAGTAGCAGGCCGCAGAGCACCTGCACCAACGGCATCTCCCCAGGCAAGCTAATACCGGTGCTTTCCGGGTGCTTGATTGCCTTTAAAAATGATTGTGTACCTTCGGTTGGTGCGTCGGAAGCGGCAGTCCTAGAAGCTCTCCCCACCTACTTTCAAGGGTTCTCGCAGTCACCGCTACCGCGCTTATGTTTTCCGAGAGATAGAGACGAGAGAGACACAATAAAACTCGCCGAGGAGGTGTGAGCTTCCACCATCAGGCGAGCCAAGACGAGAAGACCTAGCCCCACTCGCTCCACAACAAAATGCAGCGTGGAGGCTCGCGTCCCGTGACGTTCTCAACCAGGGCTGCACCCGCTCGCTCGTAGGACGTGTTTCTTCTTTGACGGCAGACCTGAACCCAAATCAAACTTCAAGACAATCGGTCATGATCAGAAGATCTTACTCGGGCGGTTCAGTCTTCTCGCGCATTGCTGTTGTTGCCTTGGAGCGGAGTGTCAAGCGTCGCACCTTTCTGTTGTGATTTGCAACTGCCGACCTCCCCGAAGTCTACGGGTCAAGTGCTACCAATTTCCCAAACTAAAGCGTCAGCAACGGAGGCAAGTACAGTAGGTGCAAGTGGCCTGGTGAGAAAAAGCGGAAGGACCGGAAGACACGCCATGTACAGCGGAAACGCGAGAAAAGAGCCAAGAAAAGAAAACAGAACCCGCCAGAACCTAACCCGAGAATCCCGGTCTCTCTTCTCTCTCAGCAACGAGCTCCCAGCTTGAAAGGACCCTCATACGACCAAAAGAACATGGCCACCATTTCGAGGGGTAGAGCCTCCTTGCTTGAAAATGCCCCTTATCCTAACCATCTTATTTCATCATTCGTATCCAAATCTGCAGTGTGCAGCAAGCATCAGCTGTGCTGTGGTGCAAGTGACCCAGTGAGGGCACCAAGAGTGAAAGCCCGAAACTGAGCCGCTAAGGAGGCAAAAAGAGCGCGCGCACCCCAAGGCAGGCCAGGCCGGCAAGCAGGCAGTAGAATCAGCAAGACACGAAAGCAGCTAGGTCGACGTTTATATCTCATTCGGATTCAAACTTGGTTCTATCGTAATTTCCAGGCTTTACTTTTACACGACGGTACTTTCAGGCTTTGAACAGTGATCCGAAAGGCTCCAAGGGGTAACGGGGTTTGTATCTGAACTAGCTCAAAAAGAAGCGCGTATTTTTTGTTTCATGTCGGGTCGCCGTTCATGAACATCACCCCACGTTTCATTTAGACTGTTGCTTGTGTTAAGAAGTCGGTATTTTGACTCATTAAGAAGTCGGTATTTTAACTCATTAAGAAGTCGGTATTTTAACTCATTAAGAAGTCGGTATTTTAACTCATTAAGAAGTCGGTATTTTAACTCATTAAGAAGTCGGTATTTTAACTCATTAAGAAGTCGGTATTTTAACTCATTAAGAAGTCGGTATTTTAACTCATTAAGAAGTCGGTATTTTAACTCATTAAGAAGTCGGTATTTTAACTCAGGACGCAGCAAGCAAGCGGGTGGGGTGGCTGGGTAAGTGAGAGCAGGGAGTTTCAACGGAGAGAAGCCGTATGTTTGCAGTACTGTCCCACTCCAAAACGAGTAAGTAATCTGGGTATAGGACGCGGGGTTGAGTAGCGCTTCAAGCGCCCAACAGGACGCTGCATTGGGTGTCTCCCCTGGCTGGTCTCCGTCAAAAACGAGCACCCGGCGGTAGTTCTGCCGACGATGGCAGCCGCTGGATGGAGGAAGGGGCCATACCAGGACGGATTTGGCAACTCTCAACAGCCGACTTTCTAGCGTTAGTCTGGGATCCAAATTGTAGGGGTGCACAGGGGTTGACAAAGTTCATTCGTGTTCTTGGGCGTTTTTCTCCACCACCGTGTTTGGATACTTGGCGTATTCTTCTGAGCGAGAGCAATACGTTATTGGAAGCTATAAAGGCGTGGGCAGCGTTTTCGGTGGTTGAGGAAAAGATAAAGAATAAGAAATTTCAACTGGGCGAGCCTTTCGCTGCAGCACACATCGCATTCTGGCAATTTGTTGATATCGTCTTCGAGAGGCGCAATGAAAATCGGGTAAGACATGACGCCAAACCAGCGGTACCGCAGTGAAAAACGATGGGAAGTCCAGCAGGTGCCTCTTCGTCGTTTTGCAGGAGCAGTAACGAGCTGTTCGTGCCCTTCCCCAAAAGTGCCTTAACGGAATTCTTAAGATAAGGTAGAATACACGATGTCCCCCAGTCTGACGTACCACATGTGATACAAGGTTGGTCAGGTCCAGGTCATATAAGACCATCACCTCACCAACAGTTAGCAGTTCAAAGGCGTTCAAGCAGCAACCCCTTTTTGATGTTTCGAACATCCGAAACCCCCTGAAATCCGGGCTTAGTTTCAATATTCCTTCTTTCTTTGTTCCGAACCGGACTTTTCCGGCTTAAAAACCCGAGAAACCAAACCCGGACGTATAATACTATACAGTCTCCTGCAACGGTGGCAGGAGTTGCTTTCATCACAATCATCGGGTCGCATATTGAGATTTGCATCGTTCAACAGAGTCAGATGGCGTCACAGTTCAGAGTCGCCTTAAGAGCGTCATTTGCACGTTTTCCTGACGGTAGCAGGTAGCGAAGTTCGAGTCGATGAGCGACCGGAGCGACTACGGCGCCGGCGGGACAGCGGCGGGACAGCGGTCTGCTGGTCCTGCTGCTGCTGCTGCTGCTGGGGCGGTGGGTTTCCCGGCGCCATTATTCTTGTAGCCCCGGTGGGCGGCGGGCATGCCGAGCGAGTTTTCTGGCTACGGATCCGGAGTCATATTAAGGGTCAGATTGAGATTCACAGATCAGAGCAGTAGCAATTCAGAGAGCGCCGTTTGCACGTTTTTCCGCCGGCGGGCAGGCAGCGAAATTCGAGTCAATTGGGCAGCAGCCGTCACCACGCGTCGTCGCCTTCGCTGCTGCTGCTGCTGGATCCTTCGATCCACCTCACGTTGCCGGGGTACTGTGACCGGAGCGTCTGCGGCGCCGGCGCCTGCACCCGCGGCGCCTGGCTGCCCGCCGCGTCCCACTCGCGGAACCCGCCGAAGTGGGCGGCGAACTGCTTCTTCGTGTAATACTGCCCGTTGGCTGCCCTCCGCACCTCGGCCGCCACCGCCGCCCGGTGCCGCTTCTTCAGCTCCCGGAACGCTGCGTTCGCCGACGGCTGCACCGCCGCCGGCAGGACTGCGGTGAACGTGCGGGGGTTGTCCGGCCCTGCTGCCGCTGCTGCCGCTGCTGCTGCTGCTGCCGGGGCAGGTGGGTTTCGGGGCTTCTTCTTTCTTTTGGCGCCGCCCGGAGGCTGAGGCTGGGTGGCGGGGCGAGAGGCTGGGGTCGCCCAGCAGTCGTCGGGCGCGTCGGGTGTCCCGGCCGGGCAGTCGGCGAGGGTGTCGCTGTGGTGGTGCTGCTGCCCTGTTGATGGGTCGCGGCACGCCGACAGCGGCGGCGAAGACCCCCAGCACTTGCTCAGGGGCGTCTCGCACCCACCGCCGCCGCCAGCGCCCCCTTCTTGCGCCACCGACGCCGGCGGGGACGGCCCCCAGCAGTTGCTGAGAGTGCACTGTTGCTCCTCCTTCTCCTCCGGCGGCGCCCACCGCTTCTTCACTGCCGGCTTGCGCGCGCCGCCGCGGCCAGCCTTCGGCCGCGGCCTGCTCGGTTCGGACCACGAATCGGAGGGCGTGTTCCACGGGTCCTCCGCCGCTGAGTCCTCCGTCCGCGAAACGGTGCACTTGCTGCTGGGTTGCTGCCTCCCGGGTTTCGAGTGCCGAGCGCCCTTCCATCTCGCGCCGTCCGTCGGATGCTTGGCGAGGTGGTGGTCCGCGTCCTCTTCGGACTCACCGTCTTCGTTTTGACTGCCGCCGTGCGTGTCGGACCAGAACGCGCTTCCGGACCCAACTCCGCCTTCTCCTTCGTCGCTCTCGTCGTCGAGCGCCCAGTCCGTCTCTACCTTCGGCGGCGCGCAGCCTTTGACGACCTTTTTCGGCTTGTTCCGCCGTTCTTCGCCGGCCTCGCTTCGGAAGCAGCCCAAGCAGAGCTGCTTCGGCCGCATCGTCTTCACCCACGGGATCTGCTCCCGCCAGTCCGGACTCGCCGTCTGCAGCTCGTGCGGGGGGTTGCAACTGGTGCACCAATGCACCTTGTACAGGTTGCGGTTGTTCCAGCTCGACGCTGGCACCGGGTCTTCGTACGCGACGGCGAACTCGTCGAGTCTCCGCCGCTGCCGATTGCTCAAGCCGGAGGATATGCCGCACTGCAGCATTTTGAGGAACAGCCGGTGCAGCGCTTCGGCGGCCTTGCGCGAGGCTGCGTGCGGGTCGGCGGCGGACGTCGAGTCCGACGGAGTGCCCAAGCGGTGCGGCTGCAGGAGCTGGAGGGACGCTAGTATGCGGTTGAACTCATCGCCGGTGATCGGGCAGCCGTCGTGCCGGTTCTTGTCAAGGAGGGCGATGATGGCGTCCAACCCGCGGATGAGGTTCAAGGGGGCCGAAGCATTGTCTCGCAGCGCATCCAATGCGGTCGTCCACGTGTCTAAGGGCGCCTTAGATCCTGCATGCAGGACTTCAGCGTACCGAAGAACGGGCACTTCTCCGCCCTTCGAATCGAAGTGCGCCGACAGGAAAACGGAGTGCAGTTCATACGCGTTGACTGTCTCCCCTTTGAAGAGCGAAATTGCGCACGCTGAAGACCGGCTCAAGTCAGATACAAACCATTCAAACTCGAGCTCGTCACCGAAGGTCAAGGCGGGTACCCCTGGCTTGGAGTACTCGTGGCTTCTCGTAGGGTTGAAGTAAAGGTATTCGAGCGTCTGATCATGAGCGGACTCGTTCGTCGCGTCAAATTGCCAGCCGGTGCCCAGCCTGCCTTTATGCCCCGGGCGGAGGAAAAGCACTGAGAGTACCACTGCCTCAGCGGTGGCCTCGACAACCTGCAGAACAGGCCGCATCGCGCATCCGCGGCACTTCTTCGGAGTGCTGAAAAATCGCAGCGTGTTCGTCGTCATGTTCTTCCACCTTTTTCTGCCCTTCCCACCCCCAACGACAAAAGTGCGCCCCTGAGCGTGGTTGGTACGACGCACACAGCAGCACGTCACAGTGTCACATAGTCACCACACTCGACGCCGCAAGTGCGAACGGGCATCGTGGAAGCATTTCTGTGGCCGATGCTGCCACGAATGCCGTGCCTCAAAACACCAGCACCCGTCGACAACCAGGAAGCTGAGTGTTGTGGTTCTCCGTTTCCCTCATGCGCATGATAGATTCTTTGCACAGCTGTGCTGAACCTGTGTCTCTGGAGCACCTCACACATTGGTATGGGAGAGTCTCTGATTCGTCGGATTTTCCACGTACCCAACGACTCAGTACCGGGAGGGTACCAAAATCGATAAGCGAGCTGTGTGAGTGTGTGTCACTTTGCAGCCTACCTTCTGATCATGGTCATCTGCCAATTATCTACCTGAACAGCGTCCAGGAATTGACGTCAACGAAACCCTGGCTTCCCTACGGCTGCTGCCCGCGGAGAGGAGTTGGCGAATTGCCTGAGTTGGACTGCGCAGCCGGACTTCATGCCGAGCAGAGTTCTTTTCCCCTTTCCGGCCTCGCTCTGAGAGCACGCCTCACGACAAACGAATCGGAGCCATACTATGTTCATAAGACCGTACCTGTTCTGTGCCAACACGTGGGCAACAAAGCTAAAGGTGATGCTATCCTACGCTCAGTTAACAACTCGGCCGAGCTCGGGCTGCTGGTTCCAATCTGTTTGCAATCAGTCCATTTGTGCTTTTCGACGATCCCATTTGTATTGTCTGTCTTGACCCAGGAAAACAGGAAAAGAGCGAAACGAATCCGGTGAAATCGATGTGAACCCAGTGACTGAAGCACCCCTGCACCTGGCAAGAATTCGTTTGCAGGGGGTGAAAGCAAGGAGCAAGACGAACGGACGGAGCCCAGGGTTCTCCCCAGGATGGGAGCTTGGTCTTGCGCGTGTTGAGGGGGGGGGGGGGGGTAGAAAATCAGTGGGGGTGCGCAAGACCCAGGTGCAAAACCATATTCCGTCGCTTCGACCCTCACACAGGGGCTCTGAAGAGGCTATACCAACCCTGAGGCCGGCAAAGTACTCGGAGGGGCCGACCGGTGCTTGTTTCCGACAGAGGCTAGAGAGGGAGCAGGAACAAGACAACTACACATTGGTCCGTTAGTCGAGCACTGACGCTATGCAGATGCGCCACATTGCACATTATCTCCCGTTTATGATTTCGCAACTGGAGGCATCTTCGAGTATTTCCTGCAATGCAGGTGCTTGCCTATTCCGAACAATAGGAGTTGTAGTGGGTGTCAGTATCGATATGCAAACGAGCTGTTCTGCTCCACGATGCCGGGGAGGAGAGAGGGTTGCAAGAACGTGCCTAGAATGGTCATGAGACCTGTCAACTGACAGAGAACAGCGGTGTGAGTCTCGTGTGGAGTCGCTCGCGCTTTCGCCACGCACGGTGCAACTGGTGAAGGTTGCAAAACAGAATGCTGCTGACGAGTACATGATTTACATGATCAGAATCGGAATCAGAATCCTCGCTTTGCGCGTTTTAAGTCTCAAGCATCGAGGCCTGATTCACTTTGAGCTGGCGTGGTCCGGAAACGCTGAATCGTTCCAGCCGCGAAGCAGGTTCCTTGTTTCAGACCACCGAACTCGAAAACTCCACGTTGCATCTATAGCGCGAGACCCCTTCCTAGGTCGGTTGGTGAACTTCGCTCTTTCATTTGCCCGTGCGTACTGAAAGCTGTCCATCGAATATTCATCGAGGCTAAAGGTTGCTAGCCAGTGTGCAACCACAGGCGTATTCGCTGAACAAGCAAGAAAGACGCTCCAACTCGTTTGTGCGTGCACGGTTGGTGGACTTCCGTCTTGCGCTGTCCGCTGTTTCAAACTAGAGTGAGGGCTTTTGGTCATGCTTTGTTGAGTTCAAATGACCCGTCGAGGCTCGGAGTTTTACAAACTCCTGGAATATTTCAGTGGAAACCCAGAGAATACTTGGAGTGGAGGCACCGCCCGGTGCTTTGTCCGACAGTGGCTAGAGGGGTTAGGAGAAACACACAAAAAAGAGCGAAGGCCTGCACACTCGGCATACCCCTCAGCACCAGGATGCTGCCTGTGCTTTGGCTAGGGGTTGTAACCACACGTCCTCCCGTTTGCGGGACTCTTGTTGCGATAGGGAGGAGTATATGCCAGCCATCCGCTACGTCCCTTTTGTAATTCGCGACTAGCGGCCACCTCGAGTGTGTGTTTCCCAGAACAAGAGGAGTTTCCTTGTTCAAAAAAAAAAGAGAAGAAAAAGTGGAGCAAGCTGAGCGCACCGAAGGACTCCGCCTGCCCTTTGGAAAGGAATTGCGGTCACCTCGTGTCAGAGCTCAACGTGAAAGTATGCGGAAATAGGATGCAGGGGCGGGTAACCGCTGCTTTCATCATACACGGGGCGCTGCTTTTGCCGCGGAGAGTCTGGAAGAAGCCGTAAACGTGGGCCGCCCGGGCTTTCGCTGGGGCGGCAACTGGGTGCATGTACAAGACTAGAGGTATCGTTTATGGGCGCTGGGACAGCGGGTCTCCCGTGCTCTCCGGTGTGTGATGCAGGTGGACGGATTGCGTGTCAGCGGGGCTGGTCACTCCCCTTCACGTTCCACGCTGTTCATGGCGTCCGGCATGAGTTCTAGAACCTGTGGCGGCAGTTGCAATTCGTAGACGCGCCACCCACGGAGCCCAGGCGACGACGTTTTCTTCATCTTCTTTTGTGCTGCACGCAGAGCCTGAGCGGCTGCAAGGCGGGCAGATGCGAGTTTGTTTGAGGCTTTTGGCATTCGTCCTAGATCCCTGGGGTTAGAAAGAAGTAGAGGGGGGAAAGAGAGAGAGAGAACACACAAAACAAGACAAAAGGTGTGGGGTAGTCACGCCTTAGCAGTTCCAAGGCTTCTCCCCACCCACCTTTGTGTGTTCTCGTTGTCATCGCTACCGCGCTGACCGTACGAGAGAGAGGGACCATCTCTCCGGGAGTATCACTGCCCCGTCCTACTACGGCGGGCGTAAGTCGTTCACGTTGGACGCAAAGAATTTTGCGGCGAACGATCTGCCCTGCGTTTGTCGCGCGTCATGAAAGAGCTTCTCGGCTCGCTACCCGCAGCACCCATCTGTAAACGTAAGCAACCCGTGGGTACGTGCCAAGCTGATTTGTTCTTCGCTTACCACCGCGAGTTGTTTTTTTCCGCAGAACTTTGGCCTGTTGTGTTCGTGTGTCTTGTCGTGTGGGGGATAGACCCGCATGACCTCACGCCCGTTCAACACGTGGTTGGGTAGTTGCAGCACTTGGGATCCCTTCGGTTCTTCGTCTGGAACTTCGTCGAGCATTTCCTTTCGAGCTGGCGCTTGGTGGGCTGCTACTGTTGGAAGCTGATGCCGTAGGTGCCGTCCGGATTCTGCGTGGTCTTGAAGTTGTCGACGGACATGCCGAAGTAGCCGAGAACCGAGTTTCCGATGCCCTTGAGGGACTGCATGGCCTCGTCCATCTGCTCCTTCTTCCGCTTTTCGACCAGCGGCGCGAGCCGGGCGACGGCAGCCTGCGCCGTCCTGTTGCGGGGGTCCAGCTTCAGCAGGGCTTCGGCGTCCTGCTGGGCCATGTACAAGTCGTCCCCGCCGAGCGCCTCGCACGCCTGCAGCCGCCGGGAGTGCGCTTTTTCGTAGTCAGGCCGCAGCGCGAGGGCGGCGGTGCAGTCTTGCTCGACGGCGCGCCAGTCCTCGAGCTTCAGGTAGCACGCGGCCCGGTTGCAGTGGTACACAGCTCCTTCGGCGGCCTTCTTCGGGATGACTTCGAGGGCGGCCGTGTACGCGTCGATGGCCTCCTGGTGCTGCCCTTGCGCGAAGAGGGTGTTGCCGGTTTTTTTGTGCGCTTCGGCCTCCTCGACCTTGGCCGCCCGCAGGCTCGTCAGGGCGCCGAAGGCGCGGCGCGCCAGCAGCAGGTCCGCCTCCTTCGCCAGGCTCTCGGCTCGCGCCGCCTGGCGGGCCGTGCGGCCCCCCACCGCGGCGGCCCACCAACCTTCGAAGTACCGCGCGCGAAGCGCCCGGTTCTGCTCGTCCTCCCTTCTGCACGCTTTCCAGTGCTGAACCCGCAGCATCCCCTTCAACCGCCGGCGGCGGTTGGTGGCCCCGGCGGCCTTTTCGGCCGCGCCGTTTTCAACTTCGGGTGCATCGGACGGGCTTTCGACCACGACTACATCGTCGTCCAGCTCTTCGATGAATCCCATGTTGACACGGATAGTTCTTTCCTTCCCCCCAGCAGCTGCGTTTCTTTTGTGTTGTATTGTAGTACAGTCCATGAACACTTACCGACTGCCTGGGGCGGGCCTTCCTTTTGGTTGGGTCTTTGTTTGCTTCTTTTTTTTGTTAGTTTCGGTGCCGTCTTCTGCACTGACTGACTACTGACTACGCAAACGGGGTGAACAGGTGTGCTAGGCTTGTTACGCCTGGGGCCGTGCGGTCCCCACCGCGGCGGCCCACCACCCTTCGAAGTACCGAGCGCGAAGCGCCCGGTTCTGCTCGTCTTCCCTTCTGCACGCTTTCCAGTGCTGGACCCGCAGCATCCCCTTCAACCGCCGGCGGCGGTTGGTGGCCCCGGCGGCCTTTCGGCCGCGCCGTTTTCAACTTCGGTGCATCGGACGGGCTTTCGACCACGACTACATCGTCGTCCGGCTCTTCGATGAATCTCATGTTGACACGGATAGTTCTTTCCTTCCCCCCAGCAGCTGCTTTTTTTTGTGTCGAACTGCATGCTCCGATGAACATTCGTCGATTGTCCCGGGGACCTTTCTGTTGGTTGGGGTATTGCTTCTTATTCTATTTGTTTTCGGTGATACCCAGTGTTCCCCCAAAGGCCGATGACCCGGTCTTCTTAAAAAATGGCTAACCTCACTTTTGGTGAGGAATTCCAAAACCTGTTCCGGGCTTTTTTTTTTTTTTTTTTTTGGTGCCCCGGGAGTAAAGGGGGGGGGCGAATAGTTGTACTTATTCGACAGACACCTGTATGCCAAAAAGTTTTTTTTTATTTGACCCCCCCAATTATTTGCCAGACAGA
>JAPJBO010001834.1:0-28036 GCA_030068145.1 Diplonema papillatum
GGGCGTCAACGCTGGGAAGTCGTTATTTTACGCCACGAACGCGGACGCTCCGGGAACGCTCACAGTGGCGCTCGGTCAGGCTGACCATGGATCAGTTCGAGGACCGACGTATCCGCGATGCCGGGCGGACCCCATCCAAAGAGGAGGTCCTACAGGTGGTCTCACGAGGCCCCGGCTTGCATACCATGGCCCTCCGGTTCCAGTGGTCGACGGCGTGCCGGTTCGTGGACCTGCAACGGGTCCGGTTGGACCACATGTGGTCGGTGGACAAGCAACAGGTCATGATCCTGTTTGTCGGCGGGAAGACCGACCCGACGTCCCGAGGACAGGGTCTCTTACTGCCACGAAGCGGGGCTTTTCTGACGCCTTTTTGGGAATGGATCACCATCCAACGCCCTGCCAGCGGCCCCAAGGCGTTCGTGTTCCCCAACCTGTCAAGACAGGCTTACAACCGTTTCCTTCAAGGGGAGCTGGGGGTTCCTTCACACAGGATCAGACATGCCGCACTGACTTGGGTGGCTTTTGTGGAAGGAGAGCAAGCAGCGATGTGCGTAGGTCGTCACCTCAACCCCAGGACGACGCGGCTGTACACGCCGCATCACCTTTGGCAGCCGGTCCAGCGGACTGTCCCGGGTACAGCTGCGCTGCAGAAAACCGACTGAACGACCGCCCCGCTAAGCCTCCATTGTGGCCGCGCCACCTGGACAAGATCCTCCAGGGTTACGCCAACGGTTGGTTGGACGCCAGCAGTGGAAAACGCAAGGCATCCTATGAAGGTGAAATAGCTTCGACGGCTCCGCCGTTCAGTCACGAAGCGCTCTTGCACGATTTTCCCGCTCTCCGGACCAACATGCGATGGTTACTGGATTCCGAGTTCATCGGAAGCATGTTAAAACCGGGTTCGTTCGTATCCGGCCCTGGTCCGCGCAACTCACGAATGAGGCCGCACGTTGAGCGCTTGCTCGCGTTGAAGATCGCTGCGCCGGTCCCCAAGGCGGCTTCTTCCCGCTGGTTTCACGGCGCGTTTACGGTGGATAAACGGGCCCCCGGTCAGCTTCGGTTCATCCTCAGCTGCGAGTCAATCAACCGGGCCACGGCACACGTGCCTTTGCCGCCCTGCGACCTACCCAGCTACGCCACCATCGTGAGTACGGTGCTGTCCCGCAAGTGGGTGGCTGAGTTCGACTTCCGCTCCTTTTTTTTCCAGTTTGCGCTGCCTCCAGAGGTCAGAAAGTATTTCTGTTTCCGTATTGAGGGCAGGCTGTTGTGGATGACGCGCCTGCCGATGGGCTACCGCGCTGCGCCTCAGGCGGCCCCGGCGGTCTCGCTGGAGCTTGCGGTTGCCGCCGCTCAGGGTGTGGACGTTGAGGTTCTCGCGTGATCGATAACGTGACATTTGTGGCGGACACTGAGGCCGAAGTTATAGAGGCCTCAGCTCGCTTCAAGGCTTTGACTTCGAAGTACGGCTTGACCATCGGGAGCTGGTCCAAGCCTTCTACCCGGGCGGTGCTGCTGGGATTGGAAGTCGACCTCGCAGCAAAGAGATGGCGTGTGGACCCATCCTGGATAGGGAAGGCTGGACCCGTGATGGATCGCATCCGGGAGTGTAGTGAGGCTCCCGTCCGCGTGTGGTGGAAACTGACCGGGTCTCTGCTCTGGCGTCGCCACGTGATGGGGTACCCTCTCCACGAGGTACTTCTCCTCTTGCAGTGGATGTCAACCCTGGCTTCCGGCCGTTCGTCCACCGACAGCGCGTTCTGGGACTCCGTCGCGCCTTGCCCAGCTGCGGTCAAGAGCTGCCTCGTTGCCCAGTGCTCCGACATGCGGGGTAACGCCTGGCGGCAATTGTGTGAACCGGTTTACACTCGTTCGATCGATGTCGTCTCCGACGCCAGCATGTCGGCATGGGCCTTCGTGGCAGACGGGTCCCATGTCTACGGCGGTTTTCCTGCGGAGTTACTCCACGCGGACATCTTCATGAAGGAGCTATACGCCGTCTCGTTCGGGCCGTACAGCACGCGGTCCACGGCCAGTCGAGCGTGGACATCAACCTGCTTTGTGACAACACGGCGGTGATAGGCTGCGTACGCCGCGGCTACACGCTTCGTCAGGATGCGATGCAGCTGCTAAATCTGATCAACAAGAGCTTGGCCTCATCCAGAAGCCGGCTGAATAGCTACGTCCCGTCGCTCCAGAACATCGCGGATCAGTATACAAGACTAAATCGCCCGCAATGTTAGCGCCCAACATCGACAGCCTGCTTCGTCGAGTCCTCGTCAAGTGGGTCGGTTGGTTCTTCCTCGTGTGGCATGCAGTTCATCATATCAGGCGAGCAACCGCCTTTTTGTTTAGTTTTCCGCCGGGTCCCATCCGGAGTTATCAGTCGCTCACGGTAGGAGGGGGGGGGTTCGAATAGGGGCCGCTCGTGCTCCGGTGCCTGTTCTTTTTTGCGACAGCCAATTTCTGCTTCCCTGGAGACAGTATTTGTTACAGCTAAAAAGAACGTTGGCAGCGGTTTAACCAGAACACATGTAGGTTAAATCGCACAAACAAAAGGTCTGAATAGGGGCCGCTCGTGCTCCGGTGTCTATTCTTTTATGCGATAACCAGTTTCTGCTTCCCTGGAGACAGTATTTGTTACAGCTAAACAGAACGTTGGCGGCGGTTTAACCAAATCACATACAGGTTAAATCGCACAAACAAAAGCCTCCTTTGAAATGAGCACAAGGCAGTCCCTCGAGTATTTTGATGCGACGCAGCTGAACAAGGACGACTGCCAACCTGGACCGTAACAGTAGCGTTTGCCGAGTGGGCCTCTTTGGGCTGGTGAACCGGAGGAATTGCAGGAACACCGAAAGGTTGGACGGGGGGTTGCAGATCAATCTATGGTATCACACCGTTAAAGATTAATCTTTGCTGTCGCTGTTTCTACTCATCGAAAATATATCTTTGGGGTCGCGTCTTTCGCCATTGAAGATCGACAGGTGTTACCGTGTCTGCTCGCGATACGTCACGAAGCGCACCATTCCATATCTTTTGGAATTCTTTTGCGCCTTCCCCTCAGCAGCTTCCCCGCGGACCATTTTGGTCGTATAAGACGCTAGTCTTAGAAGATTAATAGACTAATGATATACTGTGCAACAGGGCCTCTTGCTCCCTCACACAGCCGCTCCCTCTGGAAATATGGCAAACACACGAAGATCAGTAACAGTTGGGTCGTTTTCTACTTACCCTTTTACGCTGCGGGAGCTGAGACTGGAGCTAATTGCAGCACGAGACGGACACCAATGAGGAGAATATTATAAGGCATCAAAAGTCCCGCACTCTATCGTGAACAGGTGCCCGTGGAAGAGGAACTGAACCATGGGTGCTGCCATCGTAGCTATTCCCGAGTATATCAAAGCGGGGGCAACGGCGCTCATCCTCGCCAGCCGTCAAGGACACGCAGACGTCGTCAAAAGGTTGCTTTTGCAGACAAGTGGGGCCCGCGCCGCCGACGTGAATGCGGCAAACAACGAAGGCAGCACTGCACTCATTTACGCTAGTTCGTCGGGCGAAGAACGCATCGTGAAAGATTTGCTGTCGGCGGGGGCCGACGTCAACGCCGCCAACAACTCCGGCAAGACTGCTCTCTTCGCGGCTTGCAGAAGAAGCGAGGTGGCCATCGTGAAAGAATTGCTGTCGGCGGGGGCCGACGTCAACGCCGCCACCAGCAACTCCAGCACGACTGCTCTCTTCGCGGCTTGCAGAAGAAGCGAGGTTGCCATCGTGAAAGAATTGCTGTCGGCGGGGGCCGACGTCAACTCCGCCACGAGCGATGGCAGCACTGCTCTCTTAGTGGCTTGCAGAGAAGGCAGAGCTGCCATCGTGACAGAATTGCTGTTGCACGGTGCCGACGCGAACGCTGTAACCTGCACAGGAACGTCTGCGCTTCTTCTGGCCAGTAAGAACGGCAACGAAAGCATCGTGACAGAATTGTTGGCAGCCGGCGCCAACGCAAACGCCGCACAACGGCGGCAGGACTGCGCTCATGGCGGCCAGTGAGAACGGCAATGAAACCATCGTGACCTGAGGATCCCGCTGAGACGGCGGAGCGGGAGCCTGAGGATCCTGCTGAGACGGCGGCCCCCGCGGAGCCCGGTATCCTTCAGCGGGTCGTGGAGGGGAGGTGGTGAACTCCCTTTCTCTCAGTTATACTGTGGGAATCGGACGTCAAACCAGGACAACACGGCGTAGTAACCAGGAGGAAGGGGGTTGACCGCACCCGGCCATAACGAAACATCAAACGATCCTGATGTTTTTTTTTTGTCCTCGAACATCAATACGATTTACAATCTGCGCAGTACCTCTTGGGTCCGAAATACTTGCCGCGTGAAAGATATCGTGAAGGATATCACGATGGCTCGCTACGAGAAGAACTAGCGGGCCTCCAGCTTCCGCCGTCTTGCCCGTGTGTCTAGGTCAATGACGTCGCCCCGCGCCCTTTCTAAATACCCTAAACAGACGTACATTCTGGGCTGCTGTAAGTCCGGGCCGGAAATGTTTAAATCCGGACTGAACATGGAACGCTCCAGCGTTCCAGTCCTTTTTCGGGTCCGCGTTATTTCTGGTCTGGACTGTCACTCAGCAGCACGGCATCTGCAGTTCAGGGCAAGTTGATACGGAACGTAGTTGCAGCAGTAGTTTGAACGCGGTATGCAGCAACAATCTGTGAGACTGCACAAGCCGCTACCTCTTTGCACGCGTTGTGGCATGCTTCTTGACGAGCTCGAGGAATCACCAGATGATTCGGCTCACTTCCTTTTCTCCCTCGCGGGTTGTCCCCGCGGCCGGGGTCTCGATTCCCCTATGTTCCTTGCCTTCGCCACCTTTGACGGCTGCTGCGGCCTCGGCTTCTTGCGGGCGCTTCCACCTGCTTGTTTTACAGCTGGCCGTGCTCCGTGGTGCCCTCGCTTGCAGTACTGCCTGGGCCTGCGGCACCGCACGTTCTCGTACCACATGCGTAGTAGTAGTCATCAAACAATTTTTATACGGGTGTTGGCGCAGATTGGGGACGGACAAAGCACCTGCAACGGCCTTTGGCAGGTGGAAATGGCCTTGACGCGCTGGACTTCCCTTACACGGACCAAACGGCCCAACAATCATCAGGTCGCTGGTGCTGTTTCACGAGAAAACAGGACCCAACTACTTCGTCGCCGGGTCCACTTCCTGGCTCGAATTTCTGCGGAGCTGGGGATGCTGTTGAAGGCCTAGCACAATCCAAGGGAACAATCGCGACTCTCCGCGGAGGGTGATCAAGTTGTGGATGCCGCGCCTTTGCGCAGTATCGCGTATTGCGAAATGACGCAGATCTGCTGGAAATTTGGGAGGGCAATTTTTGGGTGCTACCTGACTGTTGTCCGTCGCATACTGTTGTCTCTAGAGGAGGCAGAGCTGCCATCGTTACAGAATTGCTGTCGCACGGTGCCGACGCGAACGCTGCAGCCTGCACAGGAACGTCTGTGCTGGTTCCCGACTGTTCTTTGTTCCTGAAACGCGCTTCGCAGGAGTGCTAAGCTTCTCAGCACGTGGTGCTTGCGTATGGGAGCAACTCAGACACCACGTGTTTTCCACTGCACCCTCCACACGCACAGTCCCCTTGCCAACCCGCGCGCCACTTTTTGCAACCATATCCCCCCACGTCCGACGGGAAAACTGTCCCATCCCATTCGCCTTCCGCAACGCCTCGTACTCATCCCCTGTGAGCTTGCAATAATCGCCAGCCTTGCAAAAAAGTGTTCTACCGGAACACAGGCGGCGCACGGCTCGGGACAACTGGGGCACGGCATAAGGTGGATTCTTGTCTATTTCTTGTGATTTTACCTGGAAATGGGTTAGTTTCATAGTTTTACTAGTGTGATCGCTTGTATTTCTTGTATTTTGGCGTCTATATCTAGTGGTCCCGCTTGTATCTTAGTGATTTTGTGTGTATTTCTAGTGTATTCTTAGTGGTCTGGCTGTATTCTTAGTGTATTCTTAGTGGTTTTTGGATGTATTCTTCGTGCTTTTGTACGTGTTCCCTGGGGGTCCCGAGGTCGGGCCAGGGCCTGGGGTGGTATTTGGACCTTTCTGGTGTTCGGCACGTGCCCATGGGGGCTTCTGAGGGCTGCCAAGCCCCCAGCAATGATGAAACCTGCCAAAACGCACCGTCACGCCCCCGGACCGTCCGGCGGCGGGGGGGTCTCTACCCCCCCACATGCCCATATATATATATATATAGGTGCAACTAGGTGCCGGGACTCACCGCAAGTTCACCGAAGAGGCCCTAACATACGTCCAGGGACCTCGGACCCGCTTCCCCCCAGCGAAGACGGGTCCTCCGGAAAATCCAGAAGAGGATGGCTGACGTAGGGCTCGGCGTACGGCTGGTGGCAGGATGCGGCTGGCGGGCAGCGAGAGTACACTGGCAGAGGGCCAGATTCACCTGTGTTTTGTGTGGGCTACAGCACGTTTACCTCCTTTGATCTTTTGCAGCTAGCAGCCTCCTCACGTATTTCTTACAAAGCAGGTGCTTATACGAAGAAACATAATATACTTCTTCCCCGACTACGACGAGTGTTGAAAGATAAGAAAGTTCGTCGACGGCACAAAACAATGCAGACACCCACCGTTGCTGGCGCGTTTGATATCGAGCAAACCCGCATCCAAATATCGCGCTCAACACTTTGTCGCTGGAGGTCGCGTCCATAGCTTGCTTCCTCCGCAGAGGGCTCCCCCTGCAGGGAGGCGTCGTGCATGCAGCGTTTTCCCCTCAGCAGAGGGCTGGCTTCCCCGCAGACCTTTTTGAGTATCAAAACCCCACACTCAATCGCGAACAGGTGCCTGTGGAAGAGGAACTGAACCATGGGGACTACCATTGCAGCTATTTCCAACTATACCAAAGCGGGGGCAACGGCGCTCATCCTCGCCAGCAGTCAAGGACACGCAGACATCGTCAAAAGGTTGCGGACAAGTGTGGCCAAGTGGGGCCCGCGCCGCCGACGTGAATGCGGCAAACAACTACGGCGAGACTGCACTCATTTGCGCGAGTCGGTTCGGCAGGGAACACATCGTGAAAGAATTGCTGTCGGCGGCGGCCGACGTCAACGCCGTAGACAACAAGGGCATCACTCCGCTCATGGAGGCCTGCGACAACGGCAACGAAACCATCGTGACAGAATTGCTGTCGTGCGGTGCCGATGCAAGTGCTGCGGACATGCTCGGCGACAGAGCACTCGTTTACGCCAGAAGGCACGGCCACGCAGGCGTCGTGAAGCAATTGTTGTCTGTATGGGCTGCACAGGGCAGGAAGCGGAAGGAGCGGGAGCCTGAGGATCCTGCTGAGACGGCGGCCCCCGCGAAGGCCGATATCCTTCAGCGGGTCGTGGAGGGGAGGTGGTGAACTCGGGAGACACGTTTTAGGGGCGGGAGACACTCTGAAACGACGGGAGACACGTTTAAATGCCAGGAGACATTCCCAAATGCCGGGAGACATTCTCAAGGCAAATGTCTCCCACCTGTTACAAGTGTCTCCCACCGACAAAAATTTGCAGCACCCCACTGAGGGAATTTGTGTACAGAGGAGGTGCGGAAGTGCACGTACGAACAACACAGGTAGTGGGTTGTTTCTCCTAGCTATCCGTTGGACTTTTGAGAAAAGAAATTGCCATGTCGTCTCCTTTGCCCGACCAGGAGATATTTGAGCAGCGATTTCCTGCAGCTTTGCGGGATGCGTGGTTTGAGGTAGTTGGCAAAGAAGCTGGCGCGAAGTTGTGTGGACGAACCGACGAGATGACGAGATGGTGCACGCAAAACTTTGGTGCATGTCATGAAGAGACAGTCGAAGGGGTGCGCCGTGTCGCCGTGGAATTTCTGAAGGCGCCGCATCCGGCATTGGCTCCCCTAGATATGGGTAAGCTGCTGCTGTTGTTGATTAACGGGGAGAAGGAAAAGCCTGATCTGTTGCAGCAGGCGATGCTGAAACACGGCTTCACGAACTATGTTCGGCCGCCAGTTCCGGTTCACCCCCCGTCGTTTTCACGTCCGTTGCCGGTTCATGTCCCGTCTTCCTCTTCGTCCGCCGACGCGATGCCGGTCGACTCCCAGTGGCGAAGTCTGTTTGAGCAACAGCAACAGCAATTGCAGCTGCAGCAGCAACAGCAAGCCCAGATGGTTCTGCTGCTTCAGAACGACGCCTGCGTGGCCGTGCAGGCTGGCGTAAACGAGTGCTGTGTCGCCGAACTTGTCCGCAGCCCTTGCATCGGCACCGCACGACAGCAAATCTGTCACGATGGTTTCGTTGCCGTTCTTGCAGGCCGCCATGAGCGGAGTGAGCTTCAGACGGATGTTCAGGGTCTTAAGGGCTCGAAAGCGACAAGTGGTGCCCCGGTTTCGGGCGAGCAACCGGATGTCGTGACTCCACGGGTTTTTCCGAAGGAGGTAAAAGAGGTTCAGGCGCTAGCTGACTTGATCTCTTCCGATCCTGATGGGCTTGTACGTGACCTCGAGATCGCGTATGTGTGCGGCCGAACGCACCTAGCCGGTGGGGAGTTACTCGAGACCAATTTCAACATGTTAAGAAGTTGGATCATGTCTGTCTCCGTCACCGCCGGCTGGATGGAGTGCCCCGATCAGCTACGGCTTGGGAACGATCTCCTCACAGCCGTGCGGATGCAGCGGCTGTATGTCGAGAAGGGCCACAGCCGGCGTGACATCATGCGCCAGATCGGGGCCCAGGCGACCGACCCACTGGACAAGGCCGAAGCGGTGTTGGACGCGAAGAAGGAGAAGAGCGGTGGCAAGAAGATGTCGTTCAAGCCGCGGACGGGAAACGCAAAGGCCGGGGGCAAATGACTGGCCGACCCCCGGCCTTTCGTAATTGTGCCAGTAGCAAATCCTCCCCACCCATCGTCAACAGCTCCCCCGATCTTCATGCAGTTCACTCCAAGAGTTGCGGTACCGCGGCGTTCTCCCCCATTGTTCCAAATGCAATCTCGACCTCAGCTAGTCGCTTCCCCATTCCGTCACAGGCTCTCGGGGACCCTTCCCATTTCGACTCCGACGGAACTTCCCAACACCCTAATTGGGCAGGCGGTACATCAGCTGGTGGCGAAGGAGGCGCTTGGAGGCACACGCCGTACTGGTACGACACAGGAGGCTTCAATCACGGTGGCGGAGGCATGTTCTCGGCTTGTAGGCCATGTGGAGAAGATGTGGGCGCACTCGACGCTGAAAGAGCGACGAAACCTCTGGCGCCGGTTGCAAACTTGGACGTCTGCCAGAGGGCTCCCGATGAATGCCGATTCGGCTTGCCTCTTCGTGGCAGCGACGGGAGTTCGACCACAGGGTCTTCTGGGTTACTCGAAGGCCCTGTCCGCTTCGTTCGGGGCGATGGGCCTGACCAACCAGCCGCTCCGGACGATGGCTGCTGCACTACGTGGGGCGGGGGCGTCAGTTCCGGAAAACCAGGCGCTCCCGATGGACAGAGAGAGGCTGTTGACGTGGGCTTCACGACAAACCCCAGAAATGCGTTTGGCCCTTCTGGTAGCATGGAAGTCGGCGGCTCGGTGGGCCGAGGCGGCGAACCTTTCGTCGGAGCAGTTCCTGTTGGTGGAACCACAGGAGATAATCATCGACTGGTTTCAGACGCCAAAGGGCAGGAAGAAAAACCCGTTCCGAGCATCGAGGTACGTGGTTCTTCTCGGCTCCCTCACAGACGAGATCGCGGCACTCTTTCGGAACCTTGCCCCATTCAACCCGTTGACGAAAGTGACAACATCTGCCTTGGACAGGATGTGGGGCAACACTCCAACGATGACAGGATTCACCGCCCACTCCATCAAACGCGGGGCGGTCACGCACATTCTGGACAGAATGGTCAGTGGCCTGGCCGACCCCGTTCCGCCTTATCTCGTCGACCGAATATCGAAGCACGAAGAAAGAAGCGGCACAGCGCTGTCGGATGTAACAATCCGGTACGGGGGGAACCATATCGCCATGGCCCGTGCCCTCGAGACGGGGCGAATCTCGAATCTGTTGTAGAAGCTTCACCAGGAGTGACCCCTCGATGAGGCACTCGGTGCTGCGGCGGGGGGGTACGACCCGGCTCCCCAGAACCGAGCGTGAGCGGGCTTCTCCGTTGCACGTCGCGCCGGTGGGACCGATGCAAGTCGAAAAGCTTCGGGATCGGATGCGCGATGACACGCGCGAACGCTTTGACCAAGTTTGGAACTTAACGTTCAACCCCGATCAGTCGTCGCCTCGATCTTTTGGCTCGCCTTCATCGTTTTCGGTAGCTCACGCGGAAAAGCTCGTGCAATGTGGAGTCGCGCGGTCGGCCGGCGGTCCTGGCCCTTTTGTTTGTGTCCCGTTTACTGTTGTAGAGGAGAAGGATGACGGACTCCGACAACGCTTCATCCTCTGGGCGCTTGATGCCAACCGTGTTGCCGAGGATTCTGGCTACGAGGCCAAAGTCCCGCTCGGACATATCTCGGCGTACCTTCCGGCAATACATCAGGACTGCGGGTCTACCCGCGACTTCAGAACTGGCTTCTTTGCCATTGAGGTGCCGGAGTATGCCAGACATTTGTTCCGTTTTTGCGCCAGCGACGGCTCGTGGTGGGAGTTAACCAGGCTCCCCATGGGGCATTCTTGTGCCCCAGAAATAATGCACACCCTGGCCGCGACGGCGGCTGGTCACCCCGAATACGTTCAACCGTGCTTCGCCGAAACCGCCGTGACAGTGGATGTTTGGATCGACAACATCCGTTACACTGGCTCGCAGCGGCAGGTCCGAGCGGCCACAGCACGATTGGACCAAACGGCTGAGGCTTGTAGTCTGACATGGAAGGAATCCGACTCTTGCTCTGCCTCGTCCTCTTACGAGTTCATTGGGGTTGACTGGGACCACAGGGCCCATCGGGTTGTTGTTAGTCGAAAACAAAGACGTCGCCTCATTGCCCCGATATTCTTTGTCGCAGACAGCGACAATGCGGGCTGGTGAGCTGGAGACTCTCGGTGGACGCCTGTTGCACGCTTCAGCGGTGGCAGGTGTCTTCCCCGGTAGTTTTTACTTGAAATTCCTGAGAAGAGTCACAAACTCCCTCAACAGGGGAGAGAGGCTCAATTCAGATGTGCTGTCCGTGAATCCCTCAGTGCGCGCGTCCCTGCGCGATTGGATTGACTCGGTCCCTTTCTCTCAGTTATACTGTGGGAATCGGACGTCAAACCCAGAGCAGAACAACACAGCCAGTAAACGAGGTGGAAGGGGGTTGGGGCTACTCGAGAACCAAACTACGGCGGGTGACCTCGACCTTTTAGGCCGAGAAGTACCCCAACGCTCCTCTGCAAGTTTTCCCTCGCTCCCTCTCTCTTTCTCATTGATTTTCTCATTCACTGTAGAAAATGATTTATAAAGAAACCACCCTAGCAGAAGGCGACGTGGAGTACCTGGGGATACGAATACGGCTCGAGCAAAGCACTAGTGAACAACTTAGCTTAATGGCGAGCTAGAACGTTTGCCCAACCTCGGCGCGTCGCAGCGAGCTTTGAAACAATGGTTTCAGAAATGCACTGAGTCGTGCTACGCAGGGTTCCACTGATAGAAGAAGAAAAAGAGTAGGTCGAAGAAGAACAAAGAAGTAAGTGAAGTAGTATCCTCACCTTCGAGAGATAGCTGCATACCAACTTTTTCTCCATCCGCCAGACCACCAGACTTCCGAGAAGAAGACCCACGTGACAGACTTCCGAAACGCGAGTTAAAACTGACAGCTAGACTGAGACAGATAGGGCTGCAGCCACCAACAGTAGATGGCAATAGATGGCAACGGGAATTGCTTGTTCCTCAGCTTAACCTACGAACAAGTAGACGAAATGGCTCTCCGCAACGAATTGGCTGCTACTGGGATGCTCACAGAGACGACTTGAAAGTCATCGTACCCGAACTCGACACTTCCCAATACATCGAAAAGCTGCGCGAGAACTAAGGCTCGCAGGCAAGTCCAGCCGCAAACATCCCACAAACACAAGAACAGAATTCCCAGAACGTACTCAAATGCCGCCTTTGTGGCGTGACAACAACAAGGTCCGGCAACCCGTTCGCTATCCAGTTTGGTGTGGGTGTGCACGAAAGGACCTATGAAGGGAATTCGGAAGGACTGCAAAGCCCAAGCCCAGACCGAAATTAGCCCAGCACCTACCTGGCGCGCCTGACCCAGCGAGCTACGAGGGTCGAAGAAATATCACCCACCCCATTTCTTTTTCAAAACAACCTTTCTCTTTTCCTACTTATGTGCCCCTGAAACGGTAACATACCCAGTTTCACTGGAGTGCCCGTTCCCGGCGAGCTACGAGGGACGTGCCTGTAAGAGTGCCGACGCTACTCTTTCAACAACGTACATATAAAGGTGTCACGGGATAAGCCGGCAGCCGCTGCTTAATGGCTTATCATACTTTTATCATAGGTGTCATGGCAAATTCAGGCAGCCGCTGCTTAACAAGTAGTGCATGCTAATCCATGTGGTTCATGTACTTAAAAGAACTCAATGCTTAACAAAAAGTGTGACGTGGGCGGCTTTATATTTACATCGTACCCGAACTCGACACTTCCCAATACATCGAAAAGCTGCGCGAGAACATGTCCGAGGACGGGGGGCTCTGCCTCTCTTGTCTGGTGTCACTACACCAAGAGGGCTGAAGTGTCGAGGAGCTCAAGCGCAGGGCCTCCCGTGATCACGATCACGCCGGCCCTCCGGTAGCGGGACCAGAGGCTGGGCCCACCAAAACGGCCTTGCAGGCCGTCATTGGGCTCCTGTTTGCCCAGCAGACCCAGACCCCCGCCATCCCCGTCCCAGCCCCTCTGGTCAATACCGAGGCGGTTGATCCTCGCCGAGTCACGACTTGGTTGGCAGGATTGGAGACGGCGCAGGGGCGGCAGCTGATCCTGTCGGAGATCAAGGGGCGGTACGCGTACCACATGGTGCCCGAGAACCCCCACGACGCCGCGAGCTCAATAGACCATGAGAGGAGAATCCACTTCTCCACCCTGGAGGCTTTGATGCCCCTGGCTTCGTGTTGATCTGCCCTACAAGAGACACTGCTTGGCACTCTCTGCCTACCCATTGGCTGATCCGCTTCGGCGACGACCGCTTTGGAAGAGGGACACTGCTTGGCACTCCCTGCATACCCATTGGCTGATCCGCTTCGGCGTTGGAAGAGGGACTGCTCGCTTCGTGCTGATCTGCCCTACAAGAGACACTGCTTGGCACTCTCTGCATACCCATTGGCTGATCCGCTTCGGCGACGACCGCTTTGGAAGAGGGACACTGCTTGGCACTCTCTGAATACCATTGACTATGATCCGCTTCGGCGCTGACTGCTTTGGAAAAGGGACTGCTCGCTTCGTGCTGATCTGCCCTTCAGAAGACACTGCTTGGCACTCTCTGCATACCCATTAGCTATGATCTGCTTCAGTGCTGACTGCTTTGGAAGTGGGACTGCTCGCTTCCTGCTGATCTGCCCTTCAAGAGACACTGCTTGGCACTCTCTGCATACCCATTAGCTATGATCTGCTTCAGTGCTGACTGCTTTGGAAGAGGGACTGCTCGCTTCGTGCTGATCTGCCCTTCAAGAGACACTGCTTGGCACTCTCTGCATACCCATTAGCTATGATCTGCTTCAGTGCTGACTGCTTTGGAAGAGGGACTGCTCGCTTCGTGCTGATCTGCCCTTCAAGAGACACTGCTTGGCACTCTCTGCATACCCATTAGCTATGATCTGCTTCAGTGCTGACTGCTTTGGAAGAGGGACTGCTCGCTTCGTGCTGATCTGCCCTTCAAGAGACACTGCTTGGCACTCTCTGCATACCCATTAGCTATGATCTGCTTCAGTGCTGACTGCTTTGGAAGAGGGACTGCTCGCTTCGTGCTGATCTGCCCTACAAGAGACACTGCTTGGCACTCTCTGCATACCTATTGACTGCGGTCCGCTTTGGCTTTGTCTGAGTTGAGCTTCTGCGGCCTAAGACCCCGAAGGCGTGTCCTCCGGCAAGGTGTGGTGGAGAAGGAGCTCCACAAGCTGGTTGAAGAAGAACGTCGTTCACCAGCTGCGCTTCCGCGCGTCTGGCCTCAGCGTAAGAAGGGGAGAGACCGTTTCAGTCTGCGTTCTCTCCCCTCCCACATTCTTCTCTGCTGGCAAAGGACCATTGGGATAGGAGCCATTGGGACAATCCCATGGACCGCGTGAATGGCGCGAACGGGCCCACGGCAGCGCAAGCCCGTGCCCACACGCCGGTCGTAGCTAACGGTGGTCGCGCATGCAGCCTGTCTGCTCGCGGTCGCGCCGGCCCGGCCCGCAACCGCAGCCGCCAAGGCCGCCACACGCCGGCCAGCTCTTCCCACCGAGCTAGCAATCCAGCTAAGGAGCACAACCGAGGATCCCGTAGTGTCGGCGGTCCGGACAAGGGACGGAGCCGAGGTCCGTTCGGTAGAACAGCGCATCAAACATGAGTTTAATTCGCACGCCGGGTCGGCGCCTACGGCTCCGAAGGCAACCGCACGGAAGGAGAATTAAACGCTAGTCTTAGAAGAATAATATTAACCGACTAATGATATACTGTGAAACAGGGTCTCTCGCTCCCTCACACAACCGCTCTGGCAAACACACGAAGATCATTAGCAGTTGGTTCGTTTTCACCCTTTTACGCTGCGGCAGGAACGTCTGTGCTGGTTCCCGACTGTTCTTTGTTCCTGAAATGCGCTTCGCAGGAGTGCTAAGCTTCTCAGCACGTGGTGCTTGCGTATGGGAGCAACTCAGACACCACGTGTTTTCCACTGCACCCTCCACACGCACAGTCCCCTTGCCAACCCGCGCGCCACTTTTTGCAACCATATCCCCCCACGTCCGACGGGAAAACTGTCCCATCCCATTCGCCTTCCGCAACGCCTCGTACTCATCCCCCTGTGAGCTTGCAATAATCGCCAGCCTTGCAAAAAAATGTTCTACCGGAACACAGGCGGCGCACGGCTCGGGACAACTGGGGCACGGCATAAGGTGGATTCTTGTCTATTTTTTGTGATTTTACCTGGAAATGGGTTAGTTTCATAGTTTTACTAGTGGGATCGCTTGTATTTCTTGTATTTTAGCGTCTATATCTAGTGGTCCCGCTTGTATCTTAGTGATTTTGTGTGTATTTCTAGTGTATTCCTAGTGGTCTGGCTGTATTTTTAGTGTATTCTTAGTGGTTTTGGATGTATTCTTCGTGCTTTTGTACGTGTTCCCTGGGGGTCCCGAGGTCGGGCCAGGGCCTGGGGTGGTATTTGGACCTTTCTGGTGTTCGGCACGTGCCCATGGGGGCTTCTGAGGGCTGCCAAGCCCCCAGCAATGATGAAACCTGCCAAAACGCACCGTCACGCCCCCGGACCGTCCGGCGGCGGGGGGGGGTCTCTACCCCCCCACATGCCCATATATATATATATATAGGTGCAACTAGGTGCCGGGAGCCACCGCAAGTTCACCGAAGAGGCCCTAATATACGTCCAGGGACCTCGGACCCGCTTCCCCCCAGCGAAGACGGGTCCTCCGGAAAATCCGGAAGAGGATGGCTGACGTAGGGCTGGCGGGGCTCGGCGTACGGCTGGTGGCAGGATGCGGCTGGCGGGCAGCGAGAGTACACTGGCAGAGGGACAGATTCACCTGTGTTTCGTGTGGGCTACAGCACATTTACCTCCTTTGATCTTTTGCAGCTAGCAGCCTCCTCACGTATTTCTTACAAAGCAGGTGCTTATACGAAGAAACATATACTTCTTCCCCGACTACGACGAGTGTTGAAAGATAAGAAAGTTCGTCGACGGCACAAAACAATGCAGACACCCACCGTTGCTGGCGCGTTTGATATCGAGCAAACCCGCATCCAAATATCGCGCTCAACACTTTGTCGCTGGAGGTCGCGTCCATAGCTTGCTTCCTCCGCAGAGGGCTCCCCCTGCAGGGAGGCGTCGTGCATGCAGCGTTTTCCCCTCAGCAGAGGGCTGGCTTCCCCGCAGACCTTTTTGAGTATCAAAACCCCACACTCAATCGCGAACAGGTGCCTGTGGAAGAGGAACTGAACCATGGGGACTACCATTGAAGCTATTCCCAAGTATACCAAAGCGGGGGCAACGGCGCTCATCCTCGCCAGCAGTCAAGGACACGCAGACATCGTCAAAAGGTTGCTTTTGCGGACAGGTGGGGCCCGCGCCGCCGACGTGAATGCGGCAAACGATGACGGCGAGACTGCACTCATTTGTGCGAGTGAGACGGGTGCAGAGCGCATCGTGAAAGAATTGCTGTCGGCGGGGGCCGACGTAAACGCCGCAAACAAGGACGGCAGGACTGCTCTCTTCGAGGCTTGCACAAGAGGCAAGGCGGCCATCGTGAAAGAATTGCTGTCGGCGGGGGCCGACGTCAACGCCGCCAGCAACTGCGGCTGGACTGCTTTCTTCGTGGCTTGCACAGGAGGCAAGGTGGCCATCGTGAAAGAATTGCTGTCGGCGGGGGCCGACGTCAACGCCGCCACCAACCACGGCACAACTGCTCTCATGACTTGCAAAAGAGGCCCGGTGGCCATCGTGAAAGAATTGCTGTCGGCGGGGGCCGACGTCAACGCCGCAGACTACAACGGCAGGACTGCGCTCATGGAGGCCTGCGAGAACGGCAACGAAACCATCGTGACAGAATTGCTGTCGTGCGGTGCCGATGCAAGGGCTGCGGACAAGCTCGGCGACACAGCACTCGTTTACGCCAGACGGCACGGCCACGCAGGCGTCGTGAAGCAGTTGTTGTCTGTATCGGCTGCAGAGGGCAGGAAGCGGAAGGAGCGGGAGCCTGAGGATCCCGCTGAGGCGGCGGCCCCCGCGGAGCCCGGTATCCTTCAGCGGGTCGTGGAGGGGAGGTGGTGAACTCCCTTTCTCACAGTTATTCTGTGGGAATCGGACGTCAAACCCAGAGCACGACAACACAGCCAGTACACCAGGAGGAAGGGGGTTGGGGCTACTAGAGAACCAAACTACGGCGGGTGACCTCGACCTTTTAGCCGAGAAGTACCCCAACGCACCTCTGCAAGGTTTCCCTCGCTCCATCTCTCTTTCTGTCTCTTTCTCAGTATTGTGATTCCCAGACCACCTGACACGAAGCGCATTGTTCTCCATTGTGTCCCCCTTTTCTATCCTCGCTCTTAGCTGCCGATGAAAGATTCCCCGCGGCGCAAGCGCCTGCGCATGTCTGCGGAGTACGTGGAGATGGCGGAAGGGCCGGCCGTCGATGCGACCGCGGATGGCCCAGAGCAGGACGGCCACCGCCATTCGGATTAGGACCCCTCAGCATGAGAAGCCTTCCGGTGTTTCTTTAACCAAAACGCGTGTACCTACAGACCCGAAAAAAAGGGCCTTTTTGTAGTAACAAACACGAAAGAGAACGCTGGCAGCGTGTTTGGGAGAAGATTAGATCATATTCACTCACTATCATTCACTAGCAGGCTAACGAGTTCAAACTACTACTACTACTACTACTACTACTACTACTAGTCATAAATGACTGGCTCTTTTCTTAGCGCGAGCCATGACGGCACGCACAAACAGAACGAAGCGCCTGTCCTGTTTTAGTACGAACAATCTTGCCGGTCGCCCTTCAGACGGGTCCTCCGGAAAATGCGGAAGAGGACGGCTGACGTAGGGCTGGCGGGGCTCGGTGTACGGCTGGTGGCAGGATGCGGCTGGCGGGCAGCGAGAGTACACTGGCAGAGGGCCAGATTCACCTGTGTTTCGTGTGGGCTACAGCACATTTACCTCCTTGATCTTTTGCAGCTAGCAGCCTCCTCACGTATTTCTTACAAAGCAGGTGCTTATACGAAGAAACATATACTTCTTCCCCGACTACGACGAGGGTTGAAAGATAAGAAAGTTCGTCGACGGCACAAAACAATGCAGACACCCACCGTTGCTGGCGCGTTTGATATCGAGCAAACCCGCATCCAAATATCGCGCTCAACACTTTGTCACTGGAGGTCGCGTCCATAGCTTGCTTCCTCCGCACTGTGTTCGTCAGCTTCCCACTGAACGTTCCCCCTTGTACCAATCTTGCATGTGAAGACGGCGAGTTGAACCTTGAACGCGCACGCCATCAGCAGCTGAGTTATGGCATCCGGGGGTGTGCCAACCCTATTCTGAACTATCGCTTCCGCCCATCTGCCTTCAAATCTTTGTACAATATCCGCACTCAGGGGCTGCGCGAATAGATTCTTCTGCAAGAGGGCATGGGGGTTAGCTTTCTCTCGGAACTGAAAGAAATACCAAAAGTTAGCTGCTGTTAAGCAGCTGTAGAAGGACCCGTTCTTAGGTGCGGTCGGTGAAAGTTTCACCCCCGCTCTTACTATGGCTTCGCGCAGCTGACGGGAACAAGTTTCACCCACCACAACCTGTCCATTCACTTCCTCTGTGTGCTGTCCCACTGGCCGCACCAGAGCTTCGTCCCCGTGCGTTCTGGCCTGTGCTTCATTGCGACAACCAGTCCATTCACTTCCTCTTTGTGCTGGGCGGTGTAGGCCATAATCCTGGCGGCGTCTTCCTCGTTCTCAAATGGAAGCTCGTCCACTGTAACGAGTAGATCCATTTTTCACTGCAGAACAGATACAGAGGCCACCCCTGCCTGTGACCAGTGACAAGGGTACCCAGGTCGGCCGTGGGGGGTGTTTGGGGGTTTGTTTGCGCATGGCTATTTTGCCGTCCAGTCGCCTACGTGGAAACGTAAAAACTCATTCTCGATTCGATACTCGAACTCAACTTTTGTGGTACATAATTAGGCTCCAAAAGCAGTCGAACTCAACTTTTGTGGTAATGTGGTTCAAAAGCAGGTTCAGAAGGTACGTGGTTCAGGGCGTGTGTAAGCAAAGTGATAGGATAGCTGGAGAAGTCTTCAGAAGGTGGTGAGGGTCATGACTGTGTTCTGCCAGAAGGACAGATGGTGAGTAACCTAAAAGTATACGACAACTTCTGATTCTGCACACACGAATTGCATTCCTCGGACAGCAAGTCGACTTCTTCGGCTTCGTCTCTGTCGTCGTCGTCGGAAGTCTCGTCGGCGCCTCTTGTGGCAACCCTGGCGGGTAAGCCCATGAAGGTATACCAAAGCTATAGGACATATAAGACAACTCTTTAAACAATGTCGGACATGTAAGACAACCTTTGAAACTATGTCGGACATGTAAGAAACCCTTTGAAACTATGTCGGACATATAAAACAACCTTTGAATCTATGTCGGACATGCACGACAGTTCTGAAACTATGTCGGACATGTAAGACAACTTTCAAAACTATTTCGGACATATAAGACAACTCTGAAACTATGTCGGACATGCTCAGAAACTGTGTCGGACACGGTTAGACGCTTGTGAAACTATGTCGGACATATAAGGCAACTTCTGAAACTATGTTGGACATGCTCGGAAACTGTGTCGGACACGGTTAGACAACTCTGAAACTATGTCGGACATATAAGACAACTTTTGAAACTATGTCGGACACACATGACAATTTTGAAACTATGTCGGACATATAACAGGTTGAATTAAACTTTCCACAATCACGAAACTTTCTCGGACATATAAGACAACTCCTGAAACTATGCCGGACATATAAGACAGTTTGTTCTTATTTAAATGATATACTGTGAAACAGGGCCTCTCGCTCCCTCACACAACCGCTCTCTCTCTGGAAATGTGGCAAACGAACGAAGATCAGTAACAGTTGGTTCGTTTTCTATTTACCCTTTACGCAGCGGCAGCTGAGACTGGACCTAATTGCAGCACGAGACGCACACCAATGAGGAGAATATTATAAGGCATCAAAAACCCCGCACTCTATCGTGAACAGGTGCCCGTGGAAAAGGAACTGAACCATGGGGACTACCATTGCAGCTATTTCCAACTATACCAAAGCGGGGGCAACGGCGCTCATCCTCGCCAGCAGTCAAGGACACGCAGACGTCGTCAAAAGGTTGCTTTTGCGGACAGGTGGGGCCCGCGCCGCCGACGTGAATGCGGCAAACGATGACGGCGAGACTGCACTCATTTGTGCGAGTGAGACGGGTGCAGAGCGCATCGTGAAAGAATTGCTGTCGGCGGGGGCCGACGTCAACGCCGCAGACAACCACGGCACGACTGCTCTCTTCGGGGCTTGCAGAAGAGGCAAGGCGGCCATCGTGAAAGAATTGCTGTCGGCGGGGGCCGACGTCAACGCCGCAGACATCTGCGGCTGGACTGCTCTCTTCGCGGCTTGCACAAGAGGCGAGGTGGCCATCGTGAAAGAATTGCTGTCGGCGGGGGCCGACGTCAACGCCGCCATCAACGACGGCAGGACTGCTCTCTTCGCGGCTTGCACAAGAGGCGAGGTGGCCATCGTGAAAGAATTGCTGTCGGCGGGGGCCGACGTCAACGCCGCCATCAACGACGGCAGGACTGCTCTCTTCGCGGCTTGCACAAGAGGCGAGGTGGCCATCCTGAAAGAATTGCTGTCGGCGGGGGCCGACGTCAACGCCGCAGACAACTCCGGCACGACTGCTCTCATGACTTGCAGAAGAGGCCAGGTGGTCATCGTGACGGAATTGCTGTCGGCGGGGGCCGACGTCAACGCCGTCACCAAAAACGGCGTGACTGCTCTCTTCTTTGCAGGCGAGGTGGCCATCCTGAAAGAATTGCTGTCGGAGGGGGCCGACGTCAACGCCGCCAGCAACAACGGCAGGACTGCTCTCTTCGGGGCTTGCACAAGTGGCGAAGTTGCCATCCTGAAAGAATTGCTGTCGGCGGGGGCCGACGTCAACGCCGCAGACAACGCCGGCTGGACTGCTCTCTTGATGGCTTGCAGAACAGGCGAGGTGGCCATCGTGAAAGAATTGCTGTCGGCAGGGGCCGACGTCAACGCCGCAGACAACGACGGCACGACTTCTCTCTTAGAGGCTTGCGAAAGAGGTCGAGTGGCCATCGTGAACGAATTGCTGTCGGCGGGGGCCGACGTCAACGCCGCCAGCAACTCCGGCTGGACTGCTCTCTGCGTGGCTTGCGGAGGAGACGAGGTGGCCATCGTGAAAGAATTGCTGTCCGCGGGGGCCGGCGTCAACGCCGCAGACAACAACGGCAGGACTCCGCTCATGGCGGCCTGCGAGAACGGCAACGAAACCATTGCGACAGAATTGCTGTCGTGCGGTGCCGATGCAAGGGCTGCGGACAATCGCGGCGACACAGCACTCGTTTACGCCAGACGGCACGGCCACGCAGGCGTCGTGAAACACTTGTTGTCTGTATCGGCTGCACAGGGCAGGAAGCGGAAGGAGCGGGAGCCTGAGGATCCCGCTGAGACGGCGGCCCCCGCGGAGCCCGGTATCCTTCAGCGGGTCGTGGAGGGGAGGTGGTGAACTCCCTTTCTCTCAGTAATACTGTGGGAATCGGACGTCAAACCCAGAGCACGACAACACAGCTAGCTAACTACGGCGGGTGACCTCGACCTTTTAGGCCGAGAAGTACCCCAACGCACCTCTGCAAGGTTTCCCTCGCTCCGTCTCTCTTTCTGTCTCTTTCTCATTATTGTGATTCCCAGACCACCTGACACGAAGCGCATTGTTCTCCATTGTGTCCCCCTTTTCTATCCTCGCTCGTAGCTGCCGATTAAAGATTCCCCGCGGCGCAAGCGCCTGCGCATGTCTGCGGAGGACGTGGAGATGGCGGAAGGAAGGACGTGAAAGAAATGGCGTTTCCATCCAAGACGGTACAGTAGTAAACTTCCTTTTTTGGTGTTACCCACAATGCTGAATATAGAAGTTTGATAGAAGTTGTATGGAGTAGGGGGTGTCACTTTTTATTGTTATAATGATGGTGCACAACGCTGACGTTTTCTTGAGCCCAACTCCCGTTTTCTGCGCGCAAGCCCAACTGCGGTTATAGTTCGCGCTGCACGGGGCCTTTGGACCCATTTCGGGCGTCAACACCTCCAGTACTTTCTGACCACCTGTGATGTTCATCTTGGCAAGAGACCAATGTGCAAGGGACCTTGCGTTTCTTGGGCTGGTGCACTGGATGGCTCGCCTCGGCCTTTCCCTGCCACCAGCTCACAAGGGTGTTGTCCTGGCCGGCTGGCTGGACTGACTGGCGACTGGCTGGCCGGCTGGCTGGGCGACTGACTCCGTTTTGCATCACAGCCGCGCCAAAAACGACGGGCCACCGGCGTTGCTGACGTGGTCACCGTATTTCAAAACAGCCGCGGCAATCGCGCCATGCACTGCTCGTAAGCGCCCAGTGCTATCTGGGAGAGGACTGGTGCGGCTTCCGCTGCCATCTTTCCTTGTTCACGATCATCCTGAACGTACATGACATTGTTATGTGCAGATTTGTTCCTTCCCTGGTTCATCCGTTTAACCCCAAAACTCCGAGCTCTCAACTTTTCCCTATTTATTTGGTCGAAATCCAAGCACAGAAGTTCGGCCCCCTCCTTAGCGGTTTCGAGGCCCTTCGAGGGTGCACTTGAAGCTTGTGTGACGGGGTTGTGGCACTGTGCTGCCTCCGACTCAAGCTTTGCAAGCTGTCGTTGACCATCACGTTCCTGGACCAGGAGCGGCCTTTTTCTTCTTCGTCTCCCCCTCCACACTCCGTCAAAATGAGCACAAGGCAGTCCCTCGAGTATTTATCGGCTCGGTGAACGGGGCCGGTCCAGGGACCCTCCACCTCAGTGTCCGCTCGAAAAGTGTGAGGACGGCCTACCATGGCCGAAACCACCAATGACCAACAACCAAGGTACCCACCGATCCTCTTACCGCGTGTAACCACCACTCTTACGAGCACAAAGGATATCTTCCCACAACGACGAAGGTCACCCGGAGACTTTGAAACCCCGGAGTTTCAAGCGAACTATAACTCCGAAAGGCAGGTGTCCTCCGACCAAAGGGCTCAGTGTCCGCTCGAAAAGTGTGAGGACGGCCTACCATGGCCGAAACCACCAATGACCAACAACCAAGGTACCCACCGATCCTCTTACCTCGTGTAACCACCACTCTTACGACACTCAGAGCACAAAGGATATCTTCCCACAACGACGAAGGTCGCCCGGAGACTTTGAAACCCCGAAGTTTCAAGCGAACTATAACTCCGAAAGGCAGGTGTCCTCCGACCAAATGGGAAACGAGTTCAAACTACTACTACTACTACTACTACTACTAGTCATAAATGACTGGCTTTTTTCTTAGCGCGAGCACTGACAGCACGCACAAACAGAACGAAGCGCCTGTCCTGTTTTAGTACGAACAATCTTGCCGCTCGCCCTTCAATGTATTGTGCAGACGAAAAAGACGTAGGCAGCATGTTTTGGTGGTTGATCACAATTCGCAATCCTGAAGATGAAGCAAAGGTAAATACAAGTGGGAAGAACGATCAACCAACGCGCACAAACAAAACGAAGCCGCCTGTCTTTTCCTGGTCATTGCTAACAATCGTGCGGGTTGCCCTGCGATGTATTGTGCAGGCGAAAAAGACGTAGGTGGATCAGAATTCGTATTACGTATTAAGGGTAGATAAATTCAAGACTTTGTTTCTTAGTTTTTGCCATGCCGCTGGAGCGAACGCACGCGCGCAAAAGAAAAAAGCAAAGTTACAAAGAAAAGATTGGAGTGCAGCCTGCCTTACCGTTGCCACCCTTGGAAGTCGAAACGTTGACATGATGCGGCACTAGTCTGCTATCGTCTTCTCGCTTATGACTGTCCCTTCTCGGAAACGTTTTACCTGAGATGGGCGGCCGCGCTTCTTCTGGGACTTGCTAAAAAGTGGGATCTCGTTCCAATTTTTGCGGACAGTTCCGGCAGCATGGAATCCCAAGGTGTTATAATCTTAGCATGAGGGGGATGCTTAGCTTTAGACGTCCGCCACTGGAGAGACACAAGCTGGAAAATTTCTCTTATCTTGATGAGTCGGTCCGGGTGTTCCTTCTTTCCACTGAGGGAGTCTGTGAAGTGCAGTGTCCTGTAAATATCGAGCCACCTTTTCCTGGACATGGTTTCAGAAAAGACTCACCTGCTTTGGTGCGTTTTCATGTGGTACGCAGCCTACACCAGTTTTAATACGTAACCGCTTAAGGACCGTTAACAGTACATTGTTAACGGGAGAACAAATGAAATGCAAACCAATCCGCTATTATTTGGCTCTTCCGGGTTACCGCTTTTCGATTTGTGTACAAGCACCTGCTTTTCAGGAGATACTTGACGAGACTGCCAATTGCAAAGTCTCAGAGGCATAGTGTGGTACTCATCGGCATGCCGGTGACTCCCCACTATCGCAACAATATTCCAATCTCAGAGGAGGTGAATGTGCTGTAGCCCACACGAAACACAGGTAAAACTGGGTTTAGTGGCGGGCGTAAGCGTTGAACACAAAAGACCCATAGTTGTATCGTTTTTCCCCCTTCGGGCCTCCTTTGAAATGAGCACAAGGCAGTCCCTGAGGATCTTGCGATTCATCGAGGGAATTCCACAAGGCATTACGAACGAACTTCAGGTTCCTTTGGGCTGGCTGGCGGGGAAAGTCTTTTCCTCCCACCCTCCCTGCTGTTTGTATTCGAGGCCGTGCGGCCCCTGTTACCCTCGCGCGAGGGTTATCACTAGCTTTTTTACCGGCTGGATTTTTTTTGTCCCTGCCGCTGAACAGCTACAATGAGGCCCAGGGACAATAAGGGAGCTTTTTGTCCCTCCAGGGACAAAAAGTTTTTTTTTGTCCCTGGAGACATTTTCATAGCAACACCTACAGGATTAAAGGAAACAAGACCACAAAATGCCGAAGGTGAAGAAAGAAGGAGTCAGCGACTCCAGTCCCGAAAGCTCTGAAGGCGAAAGCAGCGACAGCGCTCTGCCGGAGAAGTCCAGGCAACGTTACACGTTGGTGTGGAGGGACTTCATAGCATGCAGGGTCAAAACCTTGTGTCTTTTTAAAACGCTCCCGCGGGGCCGATGGAGCCCTAAAAATTTAGTTGGAAAAAAAAAATCTTGCTCAACTTCCTCAAAAAGTACTGCAGAGTTTGTTCCAAACTTTTAAAATTCAAAAAACCCATTTTTTTTCCGGAAATTTTTTTTTTGCCATTTTCAAAAAGACACAAGGTTTTGACCCTGCATGATAGACTACATTCAAGTTCACTGCAAGTACCCAAAGCCCCTCTCGGGAAAGCCATCCAAGAAGCAGCCGACGGAGGCACAGTACGCAACCTTCTTCAAGCACCTGGTAGACGACCGCAGCTTCAAGCCTTCAACCATGTGGTCAATCTACAGCATGCTGAATGCAAAGCACACCTCAGAATTCGGCGTCACTCTGAAAGACAAGTACCCAAAGCTGGCAGCACGCCTGAAGGTGAAGAGCCGCAACTACACGACCAAAAAAGCAACTCCTTCTCAGAGTGAGACTGAGAAGCGAGGTGTTCATGAACACCGCCCTTTCTTAGCACAACCCTTTTAGCATGTTGTCTTGTGGTGAGGAATGCTCATTCCGTTTCCTTTTGCTCCTGGGCCTCATTGCAGCTGTTCAGCGGCAGGCAAAAAAAATCCAGCCGGTAAAAAAATTACGTTGTACCGGTCAAGGGGCCTTTTTGTCCCTCGGGCAAGTTTTTTTCACTCGACTCGCCCTCGGGCTTCGCCCTCGGGCTTCGCCCTCGGGCTCGTCTCGTGAAAAAAACTTGCCCTCGGGACAAAAAGGCCCCTTATTTACCGGTAAGAAATAGCTATTGTTTCCGCCGCTTTAGTGGCGAGGTCCGGAGATTTGGGGTTCCCACCCTCCGTCCCCCCGTGACCTCCTGGGATAGCCTATTCTCTCACACATGGTGGCTATCTCGGGAGGCTACCCCATTGTACGTTAGACCCTTGTTTTTCCCCCTTTTCTGTATTCCAGTGAAACTTGCAGTAGCAGCATTCTCCTAATGCAGGAGTGAGTAGCCGACGCAGAATTCCCGCTGAGACGGCGGCCCCGGCGGAGCCCGGTATCCTTCAGCGGGTCGTGGAGGGGAGAAGGTGAACTCCCTTTCTCTCAGTTATACTGTGGGAATCAGACGTCAAACCCAGAGCATGACAACACAGCCAGTAAGCCAGGGGTTGGGGCTACTCGAGAACCAAACTACGGCGGGTGACCTCGACCTTTTAGGCCGAGAAGTACCCCAACGCTCCTCTGCAAGGTTTCCTTCGCTCTCTCTCTCTCTTTCTGTCTCTTTCTCATTATTGTGATTCCCAAACGACCTGACACGAAGCGCATTGTTCTCCATTGTGTCCCCCTTTTCTATCCTCGCTCGTAGCTGCCGATGAAAGATTCCCCGCGGCGCAAAGCGCCTGCGCATGTCTGCGGAGGACGTGGAGATGGCGGAAGGGCCGGCCGTCGATGCGACCGCGGACGGGCCAGAGCAGGACGGCCACCGCCATTCGGATTAGGACCCCTCAGCATGAGGAGCTTTCCGGCTTTTCTTTTAAAATAAACGGAAACGTTTCCGTTTCCTTACCACCTGATCCCGGCTCAGAGGCAGTTCCCCGAAACTCCCCGAAACTTGCTCGAAACTCCCCGAAACTCACCCCGTTTTTGGGAGAAAAAAGTGGATTTGCTTGGGTGGGTAGGTGGGTGGTGAGTAGTTAACTAGTAAAGTGTCCCTTTTGGTGTTACCCACAATGCTGAATATAGAAGTTTGATAGAAGTTGTATGGAGTAGGGGGTGTCACTTTTTATTGTTATAATGATGGTGCACAACGCTGACGTTTTCTTGAGCCAAACTCCCGTTTTCTGCGCGCAAGCCGAACTGCGGTTATAGTTCGCGCTGCACGGGGCCTTTGGATCCATTTCAAGTAAAGACACTGGCCTTGCCCCTGCAAGCCGCGAAGAGAGCAGTCATGCAGTTTTGAAGGGTGCACCGGGGGATGTCGGTGGTACGGCGCTGGGCAATCACCTTGTTGGTGCCCTCATACTACTGCAACAGCTGCACAGAAAGTGGGAGCCCATAAGGGTCTTGGCCACTTCCTGATAGAACTTTTTCATCAGCAGGTCGAGGGCGTTGACAGGTGTTCGAGCTACGGGAACTTTTGCTTCACAACGTACCGAACCTCCCGGTACTGCACGGAGTCCATGGCCTGCACAGACATCCCAAGAGAAACATCTCTCCACACACAAATACAACGCTGGGGGGCAAGCGCTTGGTATTCAAGCTGCCACCGAGCGACCGCCGCCTACAGGAGGATGTCGTCAAGGCATTCAAGTCGTGCATCGGGACGGGGAAAAGGTTCCACACCCGGGCCATGAGGATGAAATTCGTCGAGGTCTGGAAGTCATCTGGCGTTCCGCGTACCATCGGCAAGACGATGTACATGTTCGTGACTGGAGATGTGAAATCCAACCGAAAGCCACCTGGCTGAACTCCTCACAACTGATTTCACCCCAGTGAGGTTGCATTCCGCTCGTCAAAAGAGTCCAAATACGACGGCTACTGGGACGCCATGGGCCGCGTTCTTGAGAAGTGCGGTACTGTCGTGGACGAGAGGCGTCATGGAGAAGTTTCACGCCTCACGTTTGAGGCCCCCGCAAACATCCGGCTTCTCATGGAAGAATTGCAGAAGCGGCTTCCAGCCGATGCCCACGTCCCGTCCGAAACGTGGGTACGATACCAATTCTGGCCGAGTACGCCGAACAACACGGTTGCTCCCAGGCAGTCGCAAGGCCCACGACTAGACGCCTACTACTGTCGGTGGCAGCAGCTCTACGCTGAAGGCTCACCTGGTCCCTCCGTACAACAAAAAGCCTGAGCACATGCAGACGACGGTTATTTCCCAGTGCAAAAAGTCGCCGAATAATCAAAGTGAGGGGCGCGTACCCCTCCGGGCCCCCACCCCCCGACCGCTTGCCACCAAGACCACCCCCCTCCACACAGGAACCCACAGGCCAGGTGACTTGCCAAACTATTTTTTTTTTTTAAAAACTATTTTTTTTTGCGCGCGCGCG
>JAPJBO010001835.1:0-28024 GCA_030068145.1 Diplonema papillatum
GTGTGTGTGTGTGTGTGTGTGTGTGTGTGTGTGTGTGTGTGTGTGTGTTTTGGGATTTCAAAAGATGCGATCGTGCACACACCGCCGCTTTCCATGCTCGATCCCTCTACTCCCGACACCTTCGTTATACAACGACCCCCCGCCCCTATTCCATCTTTTCTTTTTTTTAAACAACCTTTCTCCTTTCCTACTTACTTTGATCATAGGTGTCACGGCAAGTTTTGGCAGCCGCTGCTTAACAAAATTTGACGTGGGCGGCTTTAGATTTACATCTGAATGACACCTCAACACAAAACAAGTTGTCGACAACTAAGAAGTAAAAGAATAAAACAAAACTACGCATTTCGTTCATTTTCTTCGAAGACTTGATGCTAGCATCAAACATGCGTGAGAGGTGCCTAAAAATTGAACCATGCCCCCCTCTCCCCCAGCGGGGTACCCCCGCTGGTTGCTAGAGTCTGTGGAGCTCCGCCACGTGCAGGTAGAACTGTTGTACTGCCGGACTGCTCGATCGGCGGCTCCGATGGTTTCTTCATTTCCTCGACGTCTTTGGCTTGGCATTTCTCAGTTTGCAAGAAGCCTATTTTTCTCGGCGTCACCGAGAATGATACGGTATTCTTGTTTCCTTGGTCCTGTATACCACGTACCAGTACATGTACACTACATGCTAGTAACTATGCATGCACGCTGTTTGTCTCGCTCATACCTATGCCCAGAAGCTTGTAGGGGTACAACGCGTAGCAGTACTGCAGTGACATGTAGTATGTACCACCCCGTTAGGACAGATATCCAGGCGCGGGCGCTACCCTTTTAGTTTCCCTTTGCTTCTGACTTCCCGCACAACGAGCGAACAGCGAACCAACACAACGCGTAGCAGTACTGCAGTGACATGTAGTATGTGCCACCCCGTTAGGACAGATATCCAGGCGCGGGCGCTACCCTTTTAGTTTCCCTTTGCTTCTGACTTCCCGCACAACGAGCGAACAGCGAACCAACACCTTATGTAACTCACACGGAGATCCCCAACATCACGACAAAAACAACGTGAAAAAGGTAAAGCCTACCTGAAAAGAGGTCCCAAAGTTGGCCAGAACGCGGCCGGCCTGTCGAAAAAGAGTAGCTGTGTATTCGCCGAGAGAACGGGTTCTTCTCTTGCACACGAGAGCAGTTTCTAGGTTGCCACGGGCCCGTAGGTTTGGCGCACAACCTGGGGCAAAACCGGAGAAAGCGTTCTAGCCATTCTTTCAATGGAAGCTGAGGCTCCCCATCAAGACGCTAGCCGCCGCCGTCGGCCGTGCAAATTGCCAAGAAAAGAGCCCGCGACGTGTCAAGACGGTGCTCCCCTCGCCCGCCAGCCAGAACGGCCCCGGCTGTGTCAACGTCGACGTCACCCTCGGTGACGGGGGCAGCCTGCACCGCGCCTCTGACGAAACGAGTTGGAGTGCAGGAACCACTCTACTCTGTACTTCTAAGGCGGGCGTAGGTCGTCTCTCTCTCGGAAATGTCAGCGCGGTAGCGATGACAGCGAGAACACATATAGGTGGGAGGGGAGAGGCCCTGGGACTGCTAAGGCGTGACAACCGTCTTACTGCTCTCGGGGCTCCGACTGGTAGGGTTGGAATGGCGGTGACATGGACGCGCGCGTGGTGGAGATGGACGGGAGGGCCCACAACCCGTCCGGTGGAGCGCGTGGTGCGGGTGGACGGCCGCAGTCGGGCGGACGAGCCGGGCGACGAGCGGCAGGCCTTCGGTCGCTGGGTGAGGAAGCGGCCGAGGGTGGACGGGGAGGGCGCCGCGGGGACGGGTGCGGCCGCCGTTCGCTCTCGCCGACGTGGGCATCGCGGGCGGGCTGGCGGTGTACGACGAAGCCCCGGACAACGTGTCCAGCTCGACCTACTCGTCGACGCCCTCACTTCCAGGGTGTCGAGTGGCTCCGGGTAGGCGGGCGGACGCGGGACTCCCTCTGGCGAGGGTAACATCGAACCGCATCGACCTGCACGCGTTGGCGGCGATGGACGGTGTCGGTCGATTCCGCGAGGTGCTGCCGATGTTGATGGATCCGGTAGCGTTTGCGGGGGCGGTCGTGTCTGGGGACGCCGTAGGCGGGTGCCGGGTGCCGTCGCGCGGGATGGAGCGACACCGGGCGACTCTGCGGTCGTGCGGGGTGGCGAGCGACGCACGTTCGCGGCCGGCATTCGCCATGAAGGCGTTTACCACGCCGAAGAAGGACGGACGAACGGCACGTCTCGTTCTGGATGCCCGGCCGCTGAACGACGCGATGCGCCGGCCGCCCAGCATGGACCTGCCCCGGCTGCGCGACTTCATCGCCGAGGTCGAGAGGCACCGGTTCGCCATGCAGTGCGACGGCGTGTCGTACTTCTACCAGTTCCCAGTAGACGCGAGCATTTCGCGATATTTCGGGATTGGTATGAAGGGGTGCGACATGCTGTTGAACGTGCTGTGCATGGGGTGGTCTTGGGCGCCGTGCATTGCGCAGCGCGCGTCGAACGTGCTGGTCCGGGACCTGGGCCTCGCCTGGTGGACAACTTCCTTGTCTTGGGTGGGACGCTGGACGAGGCAGAGCGGAACGTGGCCGTTTTTCGGAAGCGGGCGCAGGCGGCGCGGGTCGAAGTGCGGGCGGAAGGCGACGACGCGCTGTGGCAGGTTCGCTCGCGGTTCGTGTGTGTGGGTGTGGAGTTCGACCTGGCTGCCGAGACTCGACCCCCACACCTGGGATTTGATGAGAGCGAACCGGAAGAAGAAGAAGCGCATGAGGAACTGAGCCGTTCGAGGGTGGAAGACATCGTGTATGACCCATCGAAATGGGACAACCTGTCGGAAGTCCAGGCGATGCAGCTGATGGATGAGCTGAAGAAGCTCATTTCTAACGAACGTGGCGACGCCAGGGACGCAGCGTCGTCGGTGGTGGGCGTGGTTCAGCTGATGCTGGACCATGGCACCTGGGAAGAAATCGCATCGCGCCTCTTGGATTTGCTGTTATTCTTGCAATTCCGCACGAGACATGGTCTGCATGCCGCTATGGCGTACCAGTCGAAGATGGCGCGCGAACGGGGGATCCCGCGAGCGCGGAAGGCGGCGATGGACGCTGCGGACGCGACGGCGAAAAGGAAGCGCGCCCCGGACGGCATAGAGGGATCGAAGAGGCGGGATCGAAGAGGCCCCGGTGGCAGCAGTTTCGGCCAACCCCGGTCCGGGGTTTTCGCCCTCGCACAACGCGAGGATTTCGGAAATGAAGGGGACGGGCGTGAACCCGTCCAGTGCGCACAAGACCGGAGAGCCATTACAAGGCCAGGGCGGTGTGCGGAAGATTCGGCCTACGACAAGTACGCACAAGACCGGAGAGCCGATTCAAGGCCAGGGCGGTGTGCGGAAATTCACCCCAACGATAAGAGAGATACGCGTGCGATCCGTTCCCAGACCGCACCTCGGGTCGACGCGGAAGCAGGTCGAGACGAAGATCTTTTCGATTCGCGATGGAAACGTTTGGGAGAAGAGATCAAGAAGTTGATCCCTTGGCAAGACGCTCCGCAATATGCAGTGGGGCCACAGTTGTCGGCGGAGAGAGGCAGACTCCTCCGAAGCTTCGAAGAATTCGCGGCCAAGGAGCCGAATACAGTTCTGGACGATACTGGAGGGTCGGATAGCTCAGGAAGTTGCAAAAGCGCGTTGTAGAGGGTGGGATAGCTCGGGAAACTGCAAAAAGCGCGTTGTAGAGGGTGGGATAGCTCGGAAAGTTGCAAAAAGCGTGTCCTAGAGGGTGGGATAGCTCAGGAAATCGCAAAAAAGCGCATTGTGGAGGGTGGAATAGCTCAGGAAGTTGCAAAAAGCGCGTTGTAGAGGGTGGGATAGCTCGGGAAATCGCAGAAATCGTCTACTGGAGGGTGGGATAGCTCGGGAAATTGCAAAAAGCGCGTTGTATAGGGTGGGATAGCTCGGGAAACTGCAGAAAGCGCGTTGTAGAAAAGTGGGATAGCTCGGAAAATTGCAAAAGGCACCATCTAGAGGGCGGGATAGCTCGGAAGATCGCAAACACGGCTTTGCCGAAGAGCATGATACAGTGACAAAAGAAGAGTCTCAAATTAGTGCCCTCGAGTCCTTGTATCTGAGCCAGCTCTTGGAGTTAGCCAAAGTGTGTGAAGCAGCTCCGCCAACTCAACGTTCGAAGAAGGATGTCCTGGTCGAGTTGCTGAGTCCTCACTTTGGAGAGCTCGAAGAAGAAGTTCGAACCATGATGGCAAAGAACGAGCAGTCTCGGGGCGAAGCAAGAAGAAAGAAGAAGAAAGAAAAAGAAAAAGGCCGCTCCTGGTCCAGGAACGTGACGGTCAACCACACAGTTTGCAAAGCTTGAGTCGGAGGCAGCACAGTGCTACAACCCCGTCCGCTCTGCCCTGCGGCTGACCGTCTCGACGAGCGCGAGCGCCAAGCCCCAAGGTGCGCCACGCCTTGATGTTTTAGTTTGGGGCGAAGCAAAAGAAAAGAAAAAGCGTGCCCGTGCCTCGCAAGGCCCGTCCTGAGGAGGAAGCGAACTGCGCCGGGGAAGCCCCTTTGAAAACGTGCCCTGTTCTGTCCCTGGGCTTTTGGTGGTTTGCGAAAGAGCCGGCTCCGTCTTGCATGGCATGCTACTTATCGAGGCATCCGGAAAACGATGTGACACAGGAAACGGCCGGCTTGGTCTTCCTTGTACGGCATGGAAACCATTATTTAGGAAGCCGGCAAAAAGAAACTGCGGCAAAAAAGCCATTTTCTCCAGAATTCCAGTTCCATATTCCTCAAATAGCCAACTTCGTTTCGTTTCTCCGAAGATTTGGTCTAGCATCTCCCTCGAATGCGCGATTAGGTCTACTTTCCTGTGAAGTTCCCTTTTTTCCATTGTATTGCCCAGGAGACACTGCGCCGAGCAGGAAGTTTTTGAGAAGATGTTCGATCCGAGGGCTGAACCACCTTCCTACCACTCTAACTACTCCACAGTCGTGTTTTTTGGGGGGTTTTGCATGAAGCATCTCCTCGGATGCGCGATTAGATCTACTTTCCTGTGAAATTCCCCTTTTTCCATGGTAATTGCCCAGGGGACACTGTGCCGAGCAGGAGATTTTTGAGAAGATGTTCGATCCGAGGGCTGAACCACCCTAACTACTCCACAGTCGTATTTTTTGGGGGGTTTTGCATGAAGCATCTCCCTCGAATGCGCGATTAGATCTACTTTCCTGTGAAATTTCCCTTTTTCCATGGGAATTGCCCAGGGGACACTGTGCCGAGCTGGAAATTCTTTGAGAACGTGTTCGAACCACCCTCCTACCACCCTAGCTACTCCACAGTAGTGTTTTTTGGGGGTTTTGCATGAGTTTTCCAGCTGAACGCGGTAAAAAAGCCCTCATAATTTTTTTCCCAAATTGCCCCATTGTAGCTTGCCTTGCGTGGGACCCCCTAGCATACTGCTCAAAGACGAATAATTACTAGTACACGTCTTCTTGGCGGATAGTCACCTACCGTGAAGCCAAAGCTCGAGCAGTGTGGCTCCTGGAGCCTGGCGCGTTTGGCGCGGCGCGGCGCGTTTGGCGCACCCTGTAGCCCCAAGGAAAATTAGGCTCCCTCGTCACATGAACGGGGCAAAAAGAGTGCCTCGGCGGAATTGATAATTTGCCCCGGGCCATTTTTCAATGCACAAACAGTGGAATCTGGTTTTGGCAAAAGTTGTGGTGATATTTTCCGGCTGGTCCACGAGACAGATCTTTTTCAACGACGTTTTGCTCGCCCTCAGCTCCGATGAAGAGAACGGTTCAAAATAGACTCGGGGACCCACAAGTATGTGTGCGGTTCGTGACTCCTCATAAGATGCTGAGCTCCGGGCGGCAGGTTTACTGTGTGAAGGACAGGAATTGTCCCCAGGTAGGTGACAATTTCCCGCTGGTGGAAGCAAACTTTCAGGGGCTTTGTGAGTCCGGCTTCCCGGTTTTTCAAACCGGAGAAGTCCGGATTGGAAAATGATCAAATCCAAAACCTCAGCAAACAAACAAAAAACCCCGGGAATTCTAGCTCTTAAAAATATTGATCCGGATTGGGAAAAGATCAAATCCAAAACCTCAGCAAACAAACAAAAAACCCCGGAATTCTAGCTCTTAAAAGTACGTGCGCTCGGCTAAGGCCGGCGCGTGGCGAGACTGGAGGCAGCAGTTAAAGTTCGGGGAACAGTAAAGTTCGGGCGAAGCTAAGTTCGGGCGAAGCTAAGTTCGGGCACTGCTGAGTTCTGGTGAAGCTAAGTTGATGCTAAGTTCGGGCGTTGCTAAGTTCCGGTACTAACTTTGACATTTGACCCCGACGAAACAACACAATTGCGCCGGTAGTTTTGACCTTTTTGGCGTGAATCTATGGTGCAAACTTTTGTCAAACCGCGGTGTAGTCTCCATGCCCGGCTGCCCTGAACACGGTCTTCCTTAGATTTGCCCATTCGGTGCCTCAAAAAGTGTCACTTGCAGGGTTCGTCCCCGAAAAAGTGCCACATGCAGGACTCGAACTCACGACCTTCAGACCTTCCGCTGCATTGTGACTGTGACACCCACATTTGGACGACGGACAATGGGCTGTCACTGGGCATAGCTGTCAGCCGCATTTTGGGCCATCTAACCACAAAGTAGCCACAAACCTTGGCTCGTTTTGTGGCGGACACAAAGTAGCCACAAACCTTGTAACAAGAGAGCCATATTGAACTCGCCTTGCTTTGATTTGGTAAACGCTACCACGGCCGAGTTTTCGTTTGCATACCACATGTACGGCTTTCCGCGTTTTGGTACCATGGCACTTGAGGCAAGCAAGGACGAGGGTCTGACGTGGACAAGTCTGTGGAACGAGAGCGGTTCTCACGGGGACCTGTGGTATACAGTGGCGGTAGACCTGATGCCATACACCGGCTTTGTGCTGCGACTACGTTTCAACAGGGTGACAGGCATCTCATATGACTCAGATGCAGCTGTTGACTATATAAGCTTGGTCATCGACAGCATAGAGGCGACTGTTGCACCACCCACTGTTGCACCTCCCACTATTGCCCCACCTACTGTCGCACCACCTACTGCTGCCCCACCCACTGTTGCTCCACCCACTGTTGCTCCACCTACTGTTTCACCACCTACCATTGTCCCACCTACTGTTGCACCACCGACCGCTGCACCACCTACTGCTCAACCTGGCTGTCTTCACAGTTGGAGAGGCTCTCACATTGAAAGTTTCGAAAGCTCCTTTGGCGACTGGTCCCAAGATGACTATGATGATGCGAATTGGTCTCAACGCTCAGGCCAGACGCCTTCGGAAGCCACAGGGCCTACCAGTGCGTATGACGGAGAGTATTATATGTACGTAGAAGCTTCAGAACCGAATTCCCCAAGCAAGAGAGCCATATTGAACTCGCCTTGTTTCGATTTGGAAGCCGCTGCCACCGCCGAGTTTTCGTTTGCCTACCACATGTATGGAGCCACGGATTTTGGTCCGTTGGCGCTTGAGGCAAGCAAGGACGAGGGTCTGACGTGGACAACCTTGTGGAGCGAGAGCGGCTCTCAGGGGAACATGTGGCATACAGCCACGGTAGACCTGTTGCCGTATATCGGCTTCGTGTTGCGGCTACGCTTCAACAGGGTGACAGGCCTATCGTATGCATCGGATGCAGCTGTTGACTTTGTGAATTTGTCTATCAGTGTACCACCTACTGTTGCCCCACCTACTGTTGCACCACCTACTGCTTCACCAGCTACTGTTGCCCCACCTACTGCTGCACCACCTACTGGTGTACCACCTACTGTCGCACCAGCCACGACTACACCGTCTACATGTGAAGGCCTGGAATGTGCGGTTGTCAGCGTGCGATCGGATCCGGTACGTGTTGATCTGTTCGGATACACAGATTCCATGCATGTGTGTTGGTTCATTGAGTGTGAAGCCGGTGGAGAAGTGCGCTTTTTGTCGCTGAAGACGGAGGCTGATGTTGACTTTGTTAAGATAGCCGGAAGAAGCTTTAGTGGGAACGTGGCGCCTCCGACAGTGCATTTCAATGTTAGCGTGCTAATGGACTTCACGTCGGATGCCTCGCTGAGTGGCGGGTATTTTTCGGCAGAAGTCCTGTGCGCGTAGATGTCGAAATTCGCTCCGCGGGCTCGTGTGTTGTGAACAGGCTATTATTACCAAGCTATTAAACTACGTATTTCGTCTGGTCAGTCATCTCTTTGTTGAGATACCCGCCAATTGTTGGTACACATCGCAAGATGAGAAGAGTCGCGCGTAACGAATAGGAAGAAAACAATCAGTGAGTCTAACCAAAGCAATCAATCAGTGAAAATAAAGAGGCGCACTTTATTGGTGACGGCGCCCAGTCAAAAAGAGTGATCGTCCTCATCAAGCATCCCATTAAGCATGGAATCATCACAAGCTGGGTTGACATGAAGAAGGTCTGCGCCGTAGACAAACACGCTCCCGCACGTAGGAGCAGCGTCAGAATGCAAAGTGAAAACGCAACGGTTTGCGGCAACGAGCTTCTCATATCCTCCAACACTGTCATGTTTGGTGAACATGTTCGCAATCAGGAGCCGAGCGGAAAGGCAGCAGAATGGGACACTTGACTAATGCACGAGATCAAGTCTAGCTCGCCGATACGAAGAAAACAAACATTTCTTTTGGGAACCGCACCGATCACCACACGAAGCACGCACGAAGCTAAACTTCACAAACAAACAAAAGGTCGAAAGACACCTATCTGTACGCCCATTCGATATTGTCGGAAACACTGATACATGCGAAGAAAATGTTTTCATTGACCGAAACCACTGATGTCGCGTGTACGTCGAGTTTCAAGTGCGTGAGTCCCTCGGAGAAAGGTCCGTCACAGCTCAGGCTTATCAGTGACGCCCGTTTCCGTGGTCTCGTAACTCTTGTTTGCTCCGTACGGCGTGGTCTGCGTTGTAGCATCGCATCCGCGTCTTCCCGCTTTGGTCGCACCCGCTTGTTGCCGCCCCTTGTAGTTGTGCTAGCCCGCCGAGAAAGGTGTTTGGGTTGGAGCTGGTTGTATTGGTAGCTTGCTACCAGTTAGGTACCCACCCACATGGTCAAGGTATAATGCTAGAAGAAGGAGCTGGTTCGAAGGGTGTTCGAAGAATAGATAGCGTTCTGCCACCGCACGCCGAGCATTCTTGGAGACCAGGAGTCCCCAAGACGAAACGAAAAAGTGGAAAACAGCCAAATGAAGCAAACTTTCAGGGGCTTTGTGAGTCCGGCTTCCCGGTTTTTCAAACCGGAGAAGTCCGGATTGGAAAATGATCAAATCCAAAACCTCAGCAAACAAACAAAAAACCCCGGGAATTCTAGCTCTTAAAAATATTGATCCGGATGGGGAAAAGATCAAATCCAAAACCTCAGCAAACAAACAAAAAACCCCGGAGTTCTAGGTCTTAAAAGTACGTGCGCTCGGCTAAGGCCGGCGCGTGGCGAGACTGGAGGCAGCAGTTAAAGTTCGGGGAACAGTAAAGTTCGGGCGAAGCTAAGTTCGGGCGAAGCTAAGTTCGGGCACTGCTGAGTTCTGGTGAAGCTAAGTTGATGCTAAGTTCGGGCGTTGCTAAGTTCCGGTACTAACTTTGACATTTGACCCCGACGAAACAACACAATTGCGCCGGTAGTTTTGACCTTTTTGGCGTGAATCTATGGTGCAAACTTTTGTCAAACCGCGGTGTAGTCTCCATGCCCGGCTGCCCTGAACACGGTCTTCCTTAGATTTGCCCATTCGGTGCCTCAAAAAGTGTCACTTGCAGGGTTCGTCCCCGAAAAAGTGCCACATGCAGGACTCGAACTCACGACCTTCAGACCTTCCGCTGCATTGTGACTGTGACACCCACATTTGGACGACGGACAATGGGCTGTCACTGGGCATAGCTGTCAGCCGCATTTTGGGCCATCTAACCACAAAGTAGCCACAAACCTTGGCTCGTTTTGTGGCGGACACAAAGTAGCCACAAACCTTGTGGCGCCGCGACTGGCGGACACAACTTCAGATGGGGGTTTTTGGACGGAGCTGCTACACCATCCTGGTCGCGGCACTCTGTTACTACGGACCATTGGTACCCGGCAGACGGTTTACTAAACCTCTGTAGTAGTAGGTTTGAACTTGATACGTATGCAGCAACAATCTGTTGTTGACAACGAGCTCGAGGAATCACCAGATGTCGGCGCACTTCCTTTTCTCCCGCTGCCCCCGCGGCCGAGATCTCGACTCCCCTATGTTCCTTGATTTCACCTGCTCGTCTCCGCGGCTCCTCTTTGGCTGGGTTCGGGCTGTCCACCTTTGATGTGCGCTTCTCGTTCGCAGCGGCCTCGGCTTCTTGCGGGCGCTTCCGCCTGCTTGCTCGTCGTCGCGTCCGCGCTTCCGCTGGGAGCAGGCGCCGTCCGTCCCTATTGCTTGCACGTTCACCGTTCGGTGGTCCCGCGGCCGACCCGCTTGTCCCGGTAGTAGTAGGAATTGTGGCACAGATTCGTGCACAATTCAGCTCGCGCGAGCCCGTTCTACAGTTCTGTAGTACAATTTCCACTTCTTCTTACGATTTCTGTCCGATAGCCTCTTCAGAACCAGCGACCGGCGGTCTCGAGGAGGAGGCAGACTCCGCCGCAGAGAGCGGTACCACCGCAGCCGATCCGAGTTGAATGATGCTAGAAAGCTGCAAAGAAAAGGAATGGTCGGAGCCGGCAGGGGGCGGTGAAAATGGCGAGGTTTTTGCTCCGCAGAAAATGCGTGCAACGTCAGCCTGGCGAAGGGGCCGAAACTTGAACCCAAAACTTGGACCGGTAACCAAATTTAGGACTTAAAACTTGAATCTGAACCCTGAAATTGGATCCAGACCCAAAACTTGATCAGACACGCTGACTTACAGGGGCAGAAACTTGGATTTCCATGCCGCTATGGAATGGATACGGGTAGCTGATTCGGACTCTCATCATTCAGGTGGATGCGGGATGCGAACGGAAAGCGTCGCTGTGCCGGCAGTGCGTCACTACATCGTCGCTGCGGCAGTGCCACAAGTGCACGTGAAGCGACATGCGACCACTACGAAGGTGCCATCGGGATGATTCGGTCCGGACGGATGCATAATTCCATGACAACAACTGCCATTTTCTTCTCAGTCTTGGCCGGCGAACCTGGTTCAGCAGAAACAGCGTAGCAGCTGGCCCAAATGCTGGCCCTAAACCCCGTTATCCGAAATTCTGACAGACTGAAGGTGTCCACCTGGCCACAAAGGTAGCCACAAGGTTGTGGCTACTTTGTGGTCAGATGGGCCACAAATGTGGCTGACAGCTATGCCCAGTGACAGCTCCAAAATGTGGATGCCACAGTCACAATGCAGAGGAAGGTCTGAAGGTCGTGAGTTCGAGTCCTGCATGTGACACTTTTTCGGGTTCAAAAAAAGCCAATCCCGCAAGTGACACTTTTTGAGGCACCGAATGGGCAAATCTAACAAAACCGTGCTGTAATGGGCACCGAATGGGCAAATCTAAGAAAGACAGTGCTGTAATGGGCAAATCTAACAAAACCGTGCTGTAATGGGCACCAGCCCTAACAGTGGGTTCACCTGCTTCTCGTTCGCAGGCGGCTGCTGCGGCCTCGGCTTCTTGCGGGCGCTTCCCCCTGCTTGCTCGTCGTCGCGTCGCGCTTCCGCTGGGAGCAAGGCGCCGTCCGTCCATGTTGCTTGCACGTTCACCGTTCGGTGGTCCCGCGGCCGACCCGCTTGTCCCGGTAGTAGTAGGAATACTAGCCACTGGGAGCCACCCAGTGGCTCCCAGTGGCTCCCAGTGGCTCCCAGTGGCTGGAAAAAAAAAAATCAGATTTCACCACTCAAAACCCTCAAAAAAACGAGAAAAAAAAAGTGTTGAAACCATATTTTGGGCTCCGTGATGTCTCGGCGATGGTGAGCACCCGAAATCGGATCTTTGCCATTGGCTCACCGCACGAAATCCAGGTGGATGGTAAGACACCGTGGGGATCTGCGGTCTGCCATTGCGCTCAGGGAGCTATCGGTTGCACGGAGTTTACCTGGCTGTTTGTTGATTGCGCTGTTGAGGTGGACAGAAACACTTCACCAGAGCGTCTGTATCCTGTACCCGCACACGCCCGTGAAGGGCGGATTCTGCGTGTCTCGACATGGTGTAGTCCACAGCGCCACATTATTGTCTTGTCTTCTAGGCATAGTAGTTTCCACATTGCCTTAGCCTTAGTAGGTACAAAGGGAGACGGTAGCACTCACAACACCTTTCAGCGTGGAAGCTACCGTTTGTAGAAGACTTACAAAGGAGGGAAAGGTCACTTACACAATGATCTCAGACACTTAAATCCTCAGTCAATTCCCGTGCAGAACGCGTTATTTGACAGGTGTGGTCGGTCATGTTTGCCGCCCTTCTGTCGTGGTGTAGCTCGTGGCGGGGCCAGTTTCAATTTGCAAGTTGAGTATCAGAGTCAGAAGTCTTTTGCCTGCACGTTTCTGTCCGGGAAATGCGAAGTACGTGGGGACTCAGCCACTTCATCTTTTTCGACCTTCTTTTTGTTCTGCGTTCCCCTTCGTGCTCCCCTGTCGAACAACGTTTCGCCCAATACACCATCTCTTTTCCGAGTCTCCGCCGTAGGCACCTGGAGCCCACGCGAAACGCTTTGTAGTTGCGTTGTCTCCCCCCAAGCCTCCGTCGAAATAAGCACAAGGCAGCCCTTCCTGTCACTTTGCGAGGTTCGCACGCGTGATCTCAGCCAGAACACGCTTGTGCATCCACCCGACTAAAATGGAAAAACGTCCAGCTGCCGGGATTGAATCCGCGTCTACGGCACCAAATTGCATCCAACAAAGTTGCAGAATACGCTTGTGCAACCAGTTCGCACCCGGCGGCACAAGCGTGTTCTCGGCAAGAACACGCGTTTGCAGCCACAATTTGGACGGAGACGTCAAAGTTCTGTAACTCTGAGAGGTGCACACGCTTGATCCCGGTCAGAACACGCTTGTGCATCCACCTGACTAAAATGGAAAAAACGTCCAGCTGCCGGGATTGAACCCGCGTCTCTGGCATGCTCACCATCCAGCAAAATTGCGAGCGGACCGGCCAGAATACGCTTGTGTAACCAGTTCTCACCCGGCGGCACAAGCGTGTTCTCGGAAAGAACACGCGTGTGCAGCCACAATTTGGACGGAGACGTCAAAGTTCTGTTACTCTGAGAGGTGCACACGCGTGATCTCGGCCAGAACACGCTTGTGCATCCACCTGACTAAAATGGGAAAAAATGCTCGGAGCAGGAATCGAACTGCGGGATTTTTGCGAAAAAAATGCCAGGAGCAGGAATCGAACCGTCGGATTTTGCGAAAAAAAGCGAAGAGCAGGAATCGACTCCGAAAATCTCAGAAATTGGGGGGGGGGGGGGGGGGGGGTCGGTTTTCGTGGAAAATGTCTACCAAAATGTTAATTGTGGCTCCCCTTACACAATGATCTCAGACATTACAAAGGAGGGAAAGGTCACTTACACAGTGATCTCAGACACTTAAATCCTCAGTCAATTCCCGTGCAGAACGCGTTATTTGACAGGTGTGGTCGGTCATGTTTGCCGCCCTTCTGTCGTGGTGTAGCTCGTGGCGGGGCCAGTTTCATTTGCAAGTTGAGTATCAGAGTCAGAAGTCTTTTGCCTGCACGTTTCTGTCCGAGAAATGCGAAGTACGTGGGGACTCAACCACTTCATCTTTTTCGACCTTCTCTTTGTTCTGCGTTCCCCTTCGTGCTCCCCTTTTCAAACAACGTTTCGCCAATACACCATCTCTTTTCCGAGTCTGGAGGGAATGTTAAGTTTGAAGTTCTCAGGTTTAACTCTCTATAGCGTGTCAGCTGCACCTTGCCTAAATGATACGACCATACTCTGGTGAAAGCACCCATCCCGCCTGCAGGAAAAAGAAGCAAGAACAAGGCACAGTGGGAGGCCGCTGGAGTTGGACTCGGAAGCTTAGGCTTCACGGTGACAAAACAGAGGGAGGTTCACTCGTCCAAAATGCACGCCTGACGTGTATTTACGTGTGATGTGTTCGGGCCGGCCGTGTACCCTGTCGGCGCCTTCGGTGCCGATAATGAGGTCTCTTTCTTGTCTAAGCACCTGCTTTGCAGGAAATATTTGAGGAGCTGCCAGTTGCGAAACCTCAAGGTGTCTCAATAGTGTGGTACTCATCGGCATGCCGGTGGCTCACAATGCCGAGATAGAGAATGGGATATAGCAACAACAAGTTAGCAGACAGTTAGAGTTGAATCCCTCAACCAACCTTTCAATACTTTTTGATGAATTTTCCTTCCCCATAGTTGGGGGCGCTTCGCACTCGACATGTTTTTGAGTGTTTGCTCAAGGTTTGCTGGTATTCTTTTGTCCAGCATGGCTCCCTCCACAGCAACGCACCTCCGAGGGTATTCACCCACGGCGAACAGTTGAATGAACGTCTTATCAGACGACGTTCCGTTGATGTTTTTGGAAAACCACCAAATGGCGGAGAAAAAGAAGAAGTCAGATACACTTCCACCCACACAAGCACACGCCCTAGTGCGACGACCCCACTTTCTCAAGATAGTTGAAAGTCTCTGGCACCCTCCGTCTACAGGCAGATATAAATCCGCAAAAACTCGAAGACCTAGCAAAAGTTGGACGGGACATTAAATATGCCGTCTGACAGAATTCGCCAGGAAGCTTCAGATTTAGTGAAATGCTTGGACTGTTTGACCGTTGGGGATGGGCAACCGTGGAGCACACGCCGCATGTCCACTTGTGAGCCTTCCCCAGTCACACGAAGTCATTTTTATGTCCCCTGGTTAGGGGGCCTCGCACTCGGCATGTTGAGTGCTTGTTCGAGTTTCGCTGGCTTTTCTTTGTTGGCGTGGGCCCTCCACAGCAACGCTGGGGTATTCACGCATGGCGAACAGTTGAACGGACGTGTTGTCAGACGACTTTCGGCGTATTTTTGGAATACCACCAAAAAGGAGAAAACAGAGGAGAAACGCACGCACGCACACACACACACACACACACACACACACACACACACACACACACACACACACACACACACACACACACACACACACACACACACACACACACACACACACACACACACACACACACACACACACACACACACACACACACACACACACACACACACACACACACACACACACAGGGGGGAAAAACCACATAGCACACACTCTATTGACTAAGATGAACGCGGACAACCTCCACGCGGTCCCCCTGGGTCCCGGAGCAGCTGGCTCGGGAAGCGAAACGTCCGCGTCGGTGCGTGTGGTGCATCTGCCAACGTTCAAGCAGTTCTCACTGCAATTGAGCGGGTTGAAGGGCAAGGTAGGTGCCTACGAATCTGTCATCGAACAGATTGGGTGGACGGGGGCACGGGTCAGGATGCGGCGCGGCGCGGCGCTAATCGAAGCCTCGACACCACCACCAGCGCAGAGGGTGCGCGTCGGCGACGAAGAAGCCGACATCGTCGACCTCGAGGAGCAGGAGAAGCGGCAACGCGAAGAGCAGAGGCAAGAGAGGGTGCGCAGCCTCGAGCAGCAGATCGAGCGCCTAACCACGGCACACCCGCCTCAGCGCCTCCCTGACAACAGCGCCCCAAGAGGCCGCACGTACTCAGAGGCGGAGTTCGTGTCGGAATTCGGGAAGAAAGAAGCGGAGAGGGAGTGGCGCGCGGCTCTGAAGGCGCACACAGAGGGCTGGAAGAAGCAGACCGCACGCCTACGGGCTCTGCTGAGCGAGTTGCAGCCGAAGGCCGAAGGGGCTGGCGACGCGACCATGCAGGACGACGAGGGTGCGGCCCGCCCTGGTGACGAGACTGCCCAGGCGTGGCAGGCATGGGCGCACCAGCAGCAGCGACATCGGGAGGTGTGGGAGAGAGCGCAAGCCGAAGCCCGAGCCGCCTGGGAGGCCAAGTACGAGAAGCGGCTGCAGAACTGGGCGGATGCCCAGGTCTGCATAGCAGCGCAGAGAGAAGAGGCGGCGATGGTGCGCCAGATGCAATGGATGGCTGAGGTCGAGAGGAAGCTCGATGCCTTCGAAGCAGAGACGTGTGCCCGGATCCAGTCACTGGCCCCAAGAGCGGCGCCTGCCGCCGCACAAGCAACGGCCTCACCAGCAGCAGCAGCGCAGGTCCAGCCAGCGCAGCCAAGCCCGAGCAAGAAGGAACTGAAGAAGGCGGAGGCGAAGGCTAAGAAGGAAGCCGCCGATAAGGAGTTCGGAGAGCAGCTAAAGCGGCTAAATGAGGCCACGAACAGGGCAGCTGAGGCCGGGCCAAAGGCGGGCGAGGCCGAGCCGATGGCGAAGGAGGCCGAGCCGAAGGTGGTAAGGGCCGAGCCGAAGGCAAGTGAGGCCGAGCCGAAGGCGAAAGCAGTCAAGGGCGGAAAGCAGCAGACCATCAAAGGGATGCTGAAAGGGAATAGGTACAATCCGCTTGAGAGCTAGGTCGCGGGGCGCCCCGGAAAAAGCCCGGCCGCTAGCAATCATCATCATCATCACCATGTTCATCACCAATCAGCTAGCGATCAAGCCAGGGCAACCCGGGGCGCCGAACGCCCATCAAACAACTCAAGCGGACGATGCTCTTGGGCTGCGGATGCCACAAATGAGCCGACGCCAGCGGAAAGCGGCGATCGGCTACTAGACAAGGCAGCCGCGGTTTTCGGAGCAAGACGTGAGGCAGTGGAAAAGGACGGGAACTGTCAGTATCAGGCACTGATCCGCGGCGGCAGGCTGAACCTTACGGCTGCCGCCTTGCGACAGAAAGTCACACGACAACTCCGGACTAGCCCGCCTACGCCTTTTGTTCCCGAAACCCCAAAATCCTTTGCTGACTACCTCTTCGAGGTCGCAGCTGACGGGGTCTATGGGGATCACTACACCCTCCAAGCGGCTGCAGAGGTGTTAAAAGCAAGCGTGTGGGTCCTGTCGACGCGGAACTTAACTCAGCTCAGGTGCGAAGGAAGGGCCGCAAGGGCAACCCGTGTCGTCGTCCTGACGTATCGGCCGGAGCATTACGATGCGCTGGCTCTGCCGCACAGGGTATTGCAGAGGATTGCGACGGAGGAAGGGGGCACGTCGACTATTCCGTTGCAGCAGCTCGAAGCAACAACAGTCGCGCGAGTCCCACGGGAGAGCCACAAATCCCGAGGGATGGTAACCCTTGCGACGACTAACCTCGGTTCGCTGAACTCGAGATGTCACAGCGTGGCAACGCTGCCGGCGGACATCATCGCGTTACAGGAAACCCGGGCAGGGCCGGAAGTGAAAAGAACCAGCGAGTTCTACCTCGGGGCGTATGGCGTAAAGTGCCACTGGGGGGAGGACGTGCCGGTTGTCGTAGGAACGAGCGGAATTGGACAGCGCGTGCCGGGAGGGACAGCAGTCACCACGAAAAGCAACATGGTAGCGACGGTAGCCCAACCCTCGAATGAGCTAGAGAGGAATCTCTTCGGCAGCACTCGAGTCGCGCATGCGGTGGTAGCGACGGGAAATGCGCGTTCAACACTGCACGTAATTTCGGTATATGCGCACGTGGGGAGAGATTCCGAGGCGACGAGGCAGCGGGAAAAACTCATATCCGACGTGTTCGAGATGGCAGCGGGGCTGGGCCAAGTTCCCGTTGTCATTTTGGGGGATTTCAACACCGAGACTGCAGATAGTCCAGCACTCGTGGCAGCCTGCGGACTCGGTGGATGGATTGATGCAGCGGAAGTCATGGCGCGAGCACGGTCACACGTCGCCCCAGCTACCTGCTGGGCTGGAGAGGGCGGATCGCGCATCGACATGTGCTTTGTCAACCGAGTGGCGGCACCGGCACTAGTCGCGGTAAAGACCGCTGAGAAAGACCAATACGACATCCCGACTCACTGCCCGGTGTTCGTCACCCTCAGTTTGGAAATGTTTACACAGCCGAGCCCTATCACCTGGATTCCGGCGCCTTTTCCGAGGAACCTGCCGCTGCTGTCATCGACGAAGAAGAAGGAAGTGCTTGAAGTAGCGCTACGGCAGAGGAAAGAGGTGGATGGGGTGTCTGGCTCATACCGGAACGCGACGGAAGTCGCTGAATCCTACCTGCTCGAGCTGCATAACGACCCCAGGCAGCCTGACGCGCTGCGGGGATGCAAAGGCAGAACGGCCGGGTTTCAACAGAGGATGAAGCAAGTATCGGCTCGGCAGGCTTGTTCGACGAGGGGGGCGCTCGACTGGTCAGCAAGGCAGCGCGATAAGGTCATCGGCCTGCTCCGAACCACCATCTTAGAGGCGCGGCGGAGACTCGAACATGGGTCGGTAGGGACCCGGACCTTCGCAGAGCAAAGAGCGCGAGAGGCCCTATTTAAAACGGCGGGGACGCAACCGCTGGGGTCCCGCCTGCGCCAAATAAATGGGAGCCCACTTGAGCTCGAGCAATTAATGGAAACCCTCATCGAGCTGGAAGGGACCCAGCGAGATGCCATTAACTCCCTTAAGCAGCAGCGGTGCCGCGCCTGGAAGGAGAAAATGCAAAGCGCATGGAACGGAGCAGGAAGAGGCGAGGTATACCGGTTTCTGGCGGGGAGCCGAAGTGGTCCGCTAGCCCTGCTCAGAAGGAAAGACGGGACGCTGACGGCCTGCAGCACCGAGATTGACGAAATGCTAAGGGGCGACGACGCGTGGGGAGGGATCTTTTGCAGATATGCTGGGACCCCCGAACCAAGTTGGGATACCTTTAAAATCCACTACGCGCGATTCCTCCCTGCACGGCAAGCGATGCAACACAATCTCATCACGACATCGGACCTGAAGGCGGCACTGGCGAAGATGAAGAAAACGTCGTCACCCGGGCTCCATGGGTGGCGCGTCTACGAGCTGCAGCAGCTGCCGCCACAGGTCCTGGAACTCATGGCGGACGCAATGAACTGCGTGGAACGAGACGGGGAATGGCCGGCACCGCTGATGCACGCAATCATCCATCTGCTTCCCAAACCGGAGAGCACCGGAGACCCGTTGTCGCAGCGCCCAATAACGATAACCCCGGTATTATACAGAATATGGGCCTCGATACGGGCGCGGGATGCATTGGAGTGGATGGACGCCATAGCGCCCAGTGGGCTCCACGGGTGCCGGAAGAAACACGGAACTGACGACCTCATCTGGCACCTTGCCGCACTAATTGAGGAAGCACAGATAACGGGACAGCCGCTATACGGCCTAGCGCTGGACTTCCAAAAGTGCTTTGACTCGGTGCCTGCGGAAATAGCATTCAAACTCGCCGAAGAGCTGGGGTTCCATCCGACTGTCCTCCGAACTTTGCGAGCCGCGTATGCCAACATGCAGCGTCACTTCCGTGTTGGAAACACAATTGGGGAAGGTTTCATACCCACGAATGGGATCATGCAAGGGTGTCCAATCAGCGTGGTGCTCATAAACGTGCTGATCAGCGTTTGGATGAGACACATCGCTGAGCTTGACGCAGCGATTCCATTGTCTTACGTGGACGATCTCTACGCATTGCTGAAGAGCTGCGCAAACCTGAAGGAGGCGGTACAACGTTCAAGCGAGTTCGCCGGGCTAACGGGAATGCGAGTGTGCGCGCAGAAGAAGTCCTTTTGCTTCACCACAGCACAGGGTGCATTGGAGCCAGTGCAATACACCGAGCTTGATAGGGCGTTGCAACCGGCAGCGCCACCGGTGACGCTCGCCAGACGGGTTGAGTTCGACGCATTGGGGGTGATGCTGTCCACAAAACCCCAGTCACCAAGCAGAAAACTCACCCTCTCGAGCAGAATCACACAGCGTAATGCAGAAGCAGAAGCGGTCCTAAGAAGAGCCGCCCTCCTTCCGCTACCCGCGCAGGCCAAAGATCTAGCAGTCAGCATGGCAGCCGGGGCGAAGCGGTACTATGGTGCAGTTGTGACGACCATCGGAAGGACAGACGCTGCGCGTTTGAGGAGGCTGTTCACTGCGGCGGTATGGACAGGCGGCCCCCGCCGTGCCCAAGAAGCTGTACTGCACATCCTTCACCACGGACACAGGCTAGATCCAATCGTAGTTCCCCAATACCGAAGGATTACGACGTGGGCGGAGCAGACCCAAAAATGGGATCATGTCCGGAGGCTGGCGCAAGTGGCGTGGCAGCGAGATGCTGCGCTCGCACAGGTGCGTGGGCCGTTCGCCTTTTTCAAGGACGCACTGGTGGACATAGGTTGGCGGTGGACGGCGCCAACGACGGTCACGTACGAGAACGATGCCGGAGAGACGGTGACCCACGATGCAGCGTCAATGGGCAACACAAAGCTTCTGCAGCATGACGTTCGCCAAGCGCTGCGTCTGCGGGAGATGAAGAAGCTAGCGACAAGAAGGCCGGCAGACTTCGACGGAGCCCAACACGGCATCGACACGCGGGCCACAAGGCACCTTCTTGAGACGCAGGAAACGCCACTGACCGCTTATCAAGCAGGAATGCTGAGAACAGTAATTGCGGGGGCAACACCGGCCACAGGGCGAACCGGTCTCGAGGCCCCGTGCAAGTATTGCGGCTCGCTGGAACGAGAAACAGTCGAACACCTTTTCTGGAGGTGCACGGCGTGGGCGCAAACGAGGTCGGAGTACGCTGACCTGGAGAACGTCCAAGGAACTTGGCCGCCGTGTCTACGTCTTTGTGGAGTAGTCCCCCTGTGCCCCCAAACGCAAAACGCATACCCGCTGCCCATCGACGAGCACCAGCGTCTCCGTGTAGTGGTGAGACTGCAGAGGTTCTTCGTAGCGGTACTGGTGGCCAGACAGGAAGCGGATGGTTTGGCGGATCGGTCCACGCGACACCACCGGACGGTAGAGTATCCGCGAGGATGGGTACCGACGGTCCCCCGGGTCTTGAGCGTACCGGACATCCCACACACAGCAACCACCTCGAAATGGAAGCATGGCCCGAGCCTCTGGACAGCTTTCACGGGCTGGCTGAAAGCGCTCAAGTGGGCGTCGCCGGGGCAGGAAACGGGAATCAGCTACATGGAGCTAGCGGTAGCCTTTGAGTTGGAAACGGGGTGCAAGCTGCCCCCGGTGAAGAATCGGTTCTACGCCCCGCCACCCGAAGTCCCCAGGAACAAGCCGACAACAGCTCGGGGCACGCCGGGGGAGAAGCCGAAGACGGAATCGCAGTGTACTTCGACGGAGGTGCGCGTGGAAACGGCACCGCTTTCGCAGTAGCGGGAGCAGGGGCTGTGTTGTACCGGAACGGCAAGAAAGAAGCGGAGATTGTACTGCCCCTGCCAAACGTGCGCACGAACAACGTCGCGGAGTATGAAGGACTCCTGGCTAGCTTAGAGCTCCTTCAGCAAGTCGAGCGGGAAGTGCGCTGCGTGGTCCGCGGCGACTCCGCCCTCGCAGTGGGCCAAGTGACACGACGAACAAGTTGCTCTGAGCAGCTAAGGCCGATGCTCACCCGCGCAAGTACCCGCATAAGCGCCATCCAGCAGCGGTTACAAGTGGCAGTCGAACACGTTCGGCGGGAGCGCAACCGCGATGCGGACGCGCTCAGCAACGCGGCGATGGACGTAGTGCAGCGGAGCCGGCCACCCCGACAGGAGCAGATGCTGCTGCTGCGACAGTTGCAGAAGTCACTCCTTGGGAAGGCACTGAGCCTGATTGAGCTGGGAAGCTCATACACGAAGGTGACGAAGCGGCCATGGCACTTCGGGTTCGACACGCCGACGACAGTACTAACGTCGCTTGGAGGGTCCATTGTGCGGGGAGTATCGTGCAGAGCGCAGATCACGAGAGCGGCCGAGGACGTTATCCTGGGTGTCAGGGAGCATGTACAAAGCGATCACTTTTCTGCAGAGGAGACACCGCTGTTCCCGCAGCACCTGGCATGGGCCGCTACTTTTCAGCCGGAGGAAACATACCCCGAAGGATGGTCGCAACCCGGAGCCAGACGGGCGAGGTCGCAAAACGTCGACGAATACCGCAGGGAAGGAACTCGAAGGGAAGCCCCACGGAGCCCGGTTAGACCCCAGGAGAAGGAGGGCCCGGGCGGACGAGAAGTCAAGGAACTTGTGTGCGCGCGACGCAGCCGACAGTGCCCACGTCCAGAAGCCGAACACTGCCGACCTCATGGACTAGAGCGGTGCAGAGAGACGGAGGAAGAAAGACCATGCTGCCTCAAGCACCACTCCGGCCCGCATGAAACTCCAGGCCCCCATCAGCAGCCCGGGGGAGCATCAGCAGTAACCTAGAAGAAACCGCGCGTGGACGCACTCTCGCTAAGAGGGGGGCCACGTTAAAATAGGTTCTTAACACACACACACACACACACACACACACACAACACACACACACACACACACACACACACACACACACACACACACCACACACACACACACACACCACACACACACACACACACACACACACACACACACACACACCACACACACACACACACACACACACACACACAACACACACCACACACACACACACACACACACACCACACACACACAACAACACACACACACACACACACCACACACACACACACACACACACCACACACACACACACACACACACACACACCACACACACACACACAACACACACACACAACACACACACACAACACACACACACACACACACACACACACACACACACACACACACACACACACACCGATACGAACCCGGCACGAATCTGGCAAGAACTCCGCGCAAACCCAGCATTTCTGAAACTGTTCACACCACGTAGTGGTTTTCGAAAGGATTGGCTTGGATCTTGGATCTTGGACGACCCGTACATACAGAGGAGGTTTCACCCGCGACACTTCTTACTCCGTGCTTCCTCCCACTAATCATGGCACTTCACACGTGGAGTGGATTCTCCTCCCTTCATAGTTCGTAGCAGTCCTCACATCAGCAAATCTGCATCGCTGACCTCACCCCACCCGTTTCCCCTCCTCCGCACCCATCCTCGCGTGGTTGAAAGGTGGAACGATGCCGACCCTATATCTTTAACAACAAACAAGTAAAAGAGTAGTCCTACCCCTCATATCCCCTGGATGGAGGTGGTATGTATGCACACCACAACGAGTGCATACTGGTGGCAGGAAGGTCCTCAGGACCTCTGATGCCTGGATACAGCTGGGGGACCCGTCGATCCGCGAAGAGACCGCGAGATGCGGACAAGAATTCTGTGTGCCCTTCACTCGTTGACACTTTTGTCTCATTAAGCTCAATGAAAGGGAGAAGACTTCAAGGGTTGCACTCGCCATGCGGCAACCCTCCGAGGTATGCCGCCGAAGAGTGAGAGAGACAGGCTAGACCAAGCAACTTGACAAGAGAAGAACCTGGCAAGAACCACCCCCTGGGTGGGCTGATCTGACACAAGCTGTCGTCGGGACAAAGACCACAACACAACCTAGGCTCTGAGTCGAATTTTCTTCAAAAACGATACTCCACCCGCCTCGCAGTCAATCGGAGACTTGGAAATCACCGACTTCATAACACAGGAAGACAGTCTAAGATACAGCAGCTACGTCGAGTATTTCCGCCCTCTAACTCGTTCGTTTTCCTCTCTCCCTCTCTTACTTTCCGAACGCTCAGGCCTTGGCCAGCCCGTTTTCTCCTGCCCTGGAGAAGTCGCTTCCTTTTGACCTTCTCCCTTATTCTTCATCTCCGTACCCTTTATCTTTCTCTCTCTTTCTCGCTATTGTGCCTTTCGATGACCTTCTCCCTTATTCTTCATCTCCGTACCCTTTATCTTTCTCTCTCTTTCTTGCTATTGTGCCTTTCGATGCTTTGACGAAACGTGAAGGTTGCGATCGTTGTGCCCAGTGGAGTTCCGCGCGCTGAATCGCACTCAGTCGAAGCACTTGTAGAAGAAGCGTAATGCGGTTTCTACGTCAAGAGCACCTACGGTAGCTTCTAACCCGGCTTCGATCCCGTGACTCTGCGTGGATCCTTGCTGCGAGTCCGCAGGTTGAAAAAGTGGTGGATACGACCACTCAGACCCATATAGGGGCCACTCAAGGACTCCTCAGCAGTGAACAAAACAGGGACCCATCACAAACGCCCGAATAGCATTCAACCCCACAAGTACCCTAAAAGCACTCTTTTGAGAACTCTCTCACGGCATTGTCAGCGTTTAACTCTGAGTCTGATTCTGCACACGGAGCGCTGCAGAATGTACGGTCGCCATGTGGGTTTCGAGGTTAGGATTCCAAGCCGTCGTGCGGGGTTCGAGAACCCTGATCGAACATCACTCCCGTGGGTATTCCGCATCCTCATCAGCCGGCCCGGAAATCCCGAAATAGGAGTCAGCTGTTGGTGTGGGTGAGTCCCCTGAACCTCCAATCTGCCAGGATTAATTCTTGAACGGATCACCAAACTTAAAACTCAAACGATGATGCGAAGCTTTGTTCTTGTCACCATTGCGGTAGCAGCATGCCAGGTGTGTTTCTCTAGTTGTAGTACTTTCCTCCTTCTTTTCAGTGTGCGGTCCAACGGGGGCGTCGACCACTGGTCAGCCACTAGCACTCCGTCAACGGGTGACTCGAGAACGAAGCCACGAGACTTCGAACGGGGCAAGCTTGTCGAATCTCTGTTTCTCCCTTGTTACTTCAACACTGGAGGGGTCGTTTCTGGTGTGAAGAGTGGTCACCCAGTGGTCGACTTTCGTTCTCGTATCCGGATTATTGAAAGGTTAGTCCCGAATCTGCTGGTTCGCAGGGAAAAGAAGTTGGTGAAAAGACTTGCAGTGTGTGACTGATTTCGAAAATTCTCGAAGTACAAATATGCCCAGTACGTGGCCACCCCCCACAAAAATAGGCGCTCTAAGAAAGCCCATTCATCAACGGTCACACGGTGATCCTAAAATCCCTTATTTTCAAGCGAACTTTAACTCTAAAAATAGCAACGTCGAACGTCGGCCCAGATTCTTATTTTGGCCTATGCCGCCGTGACCTACGTATAGCTAAAGAGCTGGGTCAAATACAACACTTGAGTTGTTAACTTTATTCGGTTTGTCGAATATTAAAAAGAATTCTGGGTAGGCATGATGTGCCGAACAGGAGCAGGCTCTAATAGTGGTAGTGTTTTTTGGCAGCCAGACGCGTGTCAAAACAACCGTTGTTAGTCGACTCCCCGCTTTAACAGCCACTGCAATATTGATAGAGAAACATCCGAAAGGTTCGGCAACCCCCTTTTTTTACCCGTCCTCCCCAGTGTACGCACGATCAGCCGGCTTGCCGGCTGATTAAATCTCGAGCCTTTTTTACCGGCAGACTCGCACAAAACCAGCCGATTTTCAGTGTAAGCGTTGGCTATGCCGCCCATGGCAGACCTTCCAAAAATCAGCCGGCTGATTATCTGCCGGTCAGTTTTTCATGAACTTTTTTTCCGGCTGAAATCAGCCGCTTTTTTCCTTACCGCGAACACTGGTCCTCCCTCGGAGTGGACCGATGGAAAGGACATCTGTGCAGCTATTCCTCCGAAGAATGGGGACGTCGTAGAGCTCTCCTTCCCCGCTTGGGGGCGACCTACACTGAAGGCACAGTCGAACTGCTGGAGTCGCCTCCGCTCTCTCGTCATTCTGGATTTACCCTTGAAGTCGCGTGTCTCCTTCTCAAGGCGCCGATGAGCGCATTCAGTTCGGCTTTAAGTACGAACAATAACCCCAGGCTTCGGCGCCGCTGCCAGTTGAGGCGCCGGTGACACCGCCAGTTGAGCCGCCGGTGACACCGCCAGTTGAGGCGCCGGTGACACCGCCAGTTGAGCCGCCGATGGCACCGCCAGTTGAGGCGCCGATGACACCGCCAGTTGAGGCGCCGATGACACCGCCAGTTGAGGCGCCGGTGACACCGCCAGTTGAGGCGCCGATGACACCGCCAGTTGAGGCGCCGGTGACACCGCCAGTTGAGCCGCCGATGGCACCGCCAGTTGAGGCGCCGATGACACCGCCAGTTGAGGCGCCGATGACACCGCCAGTTGAGGCGCCGGTGACACCGCCAGTTGAGCCGCCGATGGCACCGCCAGTTGAGGCGCCGATGACACCGCCAGTTGAGGCGCCGGTGACACCGCCAGTTGAGCCGCCGATGGCACCGCCAGTTGAGGCGCCGATGACACCGCCAGTTGAGGCGCCGATGACACCGCCAGTTGAGGCGCCGATGACACCGCCAGTTGAGGCGCCGATGACACCGCCAGTTGAGGCGCCGATGACACCGCCAGTTGAGGCGCCGATGACACCGCCAGTTGAGGCGCCGATGGAGTCACCTGAGTACCAATGGTGCTTGGATGCGGAACTCGGCCTCGGAAACAACGACACCAACTTCACCGAAGGCGAAATGGAAGAATGCAAGCAGTTCATCTGCGACAACGTCATCCCCGACGACGGCACCGTGGCTGCCAGTGCTGCTGTCAAGAACGACGCAATCACGAAGCTTCTCCGAGGGAACCAATTCAAATGCGTCCTGGTCGATTACGACCCGGAAAACCCGATTGAATTCCAAGTCATCGGAACCCCGGAAGCTGACAAGAAGGACGACAAGTTGTCGGGGGGAGCCATTGCTGGCATCGTCATTGGCTCAGTCTCCCTCGTCGGGATCATTGTCGGTTATATGTACTGGAAGAAGGCGGTATGCCTCGATTTCATGTCATGTGCGTTGTCTTCCAGTCACAGGACTAGACCCCACTGGACTCACCTGAATTTTGAAATCAAAGAGAACCTTTCCTCGGCACCCTTTGCACTAAGCTTCCGAAGCTAACACAACACCTGCACACAGAGCCTGGCCGCAGGAACGTACGAGAACGTGAACTAGACGCACCCACCACTCCGGAGTCTCCTTTTGTTTCTCGCATCTCGCCGCGCCCCCCTCCTCCCCCCGTCCGCTTTCTGCTCAAACGTATTCTTTAGGCTTCATTACAATTCTTTCCCAGTCACTATTTCTTTTTTTGCGTCGTTCCCCCCACCTGGGTCGATCCTGTTACCATCTGACTTGCCGATGTGTGTAGGTGTGCGGTTAGAGTAGTGTCTGAATCGGACAAAGCTCGTGTAACTTCCCTTCGGCTTCGAGTTGCCGACATGCTGCTCTTGGGTCCTGTTGCTCTTCTCCGGGACCGCGATCCTTCGGGGCACGGATAGAGCGTGGGTGATTCTCGGCTTTATCACAACTGTGTGTATGGTATTGTCTTTGCTGGGCGCATCTTACCCGAAAAATAGCAAGCTCTCTGCGTGACGAGCTTAGCCCAGCAACTCGTGTTGCAAGCATCCGTCATGTGTTGAGTGTTCTTAGGCTCCCTCGCACGGGGATGAGGCGCAAATCACGTCGTCCAGCGAAGTACAATGCTGTGCGTGTGTAGGATTCAATTATGGGTAACCCCTGTTGCGGATTATAGCCCAGGCTTTTAGCATTCTCACGTCACAGCTGAGGTTCCTGCCGACTGTGTGTGTGTGTTTGTGTATGTGCGTGTGCGTGTGCATCGGGACGTATGTGTTGAAGGTGTGTGTGTGTGTGTGTGTGTGTGTGTGTGTGTGTGTGTGTGTGTGTGTGTGTGTGTGTGTGTGTGTGTGTGTGTGTGTGTGTGTGTGTGTGGTGTTGTGTGTGTGTGTGTGTGTGGTGTGTGTGTTGTGTGTGTGTGAGTGTGTGGTGTGTGTGTTGTGTGTGTGTGTGTTGTGTGTGGTGTGTGCGTGTGTGTGTGTGTGTGTGTGTGTGTGTGGTGTGTGTGTGTGTGTGTTGTGTGTGTGTGTTGTGTGTGTGTGTGTGTGTGTGTGTGTGTGTGTGTGTGTGTGTGTGTGTGTGTGTGTGTGTGTGTGTGGGAAGGTGTTTTTATTTATTCGAACGGGGAGTACAAAAAGGGGCAAGCGGTGGGGCTGCGTTGTCAGTTTTTGCTTTACCCCTCCAACCTCGCTCTTGCGAGTGGACATGAGAAGTTCGCTAAACGTAAGGATTCCAACTTGACGCG